>CAHIKZ030004577.1:2790000-2802500 GCA_903632075.3 Acanthosepion pharaonis | reverse complement strand
TGTTCACTTTTACATTTATATTTAAATACGCTCTATCACGGATATTGAGCACTTTATCCCCTAAATATAGCACATTTTAATAATATTTTTCTGCATATATATATATATATATATGTGCTTTTCCCTATTCTTCATATGATAATAATAGTTGGCATCTCGTATTCGAGGATACCCGTCTACTAGGTGGGGGGTAGCCATTCCCTATTGCAGACTCTCGCTCAGGCACATTTGTGTTTGTTCAACACCCACAGAGCCTACCTGTGGTGTATACTGCAACTATGTTTATCAGACCTTAGTTACAGTTGCTGGGAGAGAGCGTGTTATCTAGAATTATCCACAATCTGAACAACACCAGCACACTCAAACCCTCGGTCACGATGACTTGTGATTTCTAGCACATCTATCGTCGGCCGTAAGTGTTCCGTCTATCCAATTTCACTCACAATCCTTTTGTTAACTTTTGTTTTTGTTAACACACACACACACACACACACACACACACACACACACACACACACACGCATATATATATATATATATATATATATATATATATATATATATATATATATATAACTAACAGGCCTGCCCGTTGTCCGGGATTTAAAACGTTAAAACTAAATGTATAACAACAATATAACTTCAAATTAATTTATTCAAACACAAAAATATATTTAAACAGTTTTTACATTACAATACTTCTTTGTAGAGAATATTCTTTGTGTTTCCTTGTGGAGTAAAAACAAATTAGTTTTCCTTCCCACACGTGAACAACCTCCAGACAATTGTCCATGGGAGAAAGAGGATTCTACTAACTGTAGTCCAGTAACTGGCCTTGTGTTTTTTTTTTTTAATATATAGCAAAACTTCCTCATTATTCATTTTTATGAAAAATGGCATTTTTTACGTTTTTTGGTTCGAGAGTATTTCATAATGTTGTAGAGATCTCCACTAGTTTGTCCAAAAATGTCCTTACTGTAGTTCAAGATTAATGTAAAAAAATGAAAAATCGTCATTGATATTATTTTTATTCAGTTTTAATTCAAAGGTAAAGGAATAAATTTACTATACTCAGTCGGCAAAATACTTTAGTGTATTTAAAACAGAATTTATATTGATTGGAATAAACTTTTATTTTGTTTTCCATAAAATCGATTATGTCTGAAATATGAGACAGTGGAAAGTAAAAGTTACATTCTCCGTTTTAAAAAACCTTGTAAAAATAAAATATATATTTTACAAAGGTTATTTGAATAGAATTACAAAATATAAAGTTTACATAATCTAATTTGAAACAAAGACGACATATATTTTTGCCAAAAAATAAAAAAAAAACATCGTAGAAAATAAGAAAATCATTTCTTAACTACGTTGACGGGATTGTCAGGTGTTGATTGATGTTATTGACAGATGAGACCAAAAATAGCGGATGGAAGAACAGTGACACATTATACGAATTTTAAGTGAACTTATTTAAGTACCGACTAATTTTTACAAATTAACAAATATTTTAAGCAATCTAATATTTTATTAATTATTAGTTACTTTAGGTTTATAGGCTTACGTTTGAAGATGATAAATAATAATTATATTTATAATATTATGGAATTAACACATTAATTCCATCTATATTTTACGCGCGCGCGAGTTTCCCCCCTTCCTTTCACACTCGTGCGTGTGTGCGCGCGGTTTTCACCCCTTTCTTCCTCTCTCAGCTAGACATAGCAGTAACCTTCGATAGCTCCTACTGATGAACTCAGACTAACAGATTTTGAATTTTTTCCCGCGCGTTCCGCGGCGTCTCAAACGGCCAGCGTTTGCAAGCCAGTTGCTTCCCGATCTTCAACCTGACTAGACGGGCAACTCATTTATTCCGTGCCCTTAACCCATATGCGGGCCGGAATATCTTATCTCAACGATGTTGACCCCACACTTATTTACCAAGATTTCTTCTCATCTTGACGTTACCCGCAGGTCAACCAGTTGCTCCGTTTTCGACCAGAAAACGTTTGAGACCCATCGTTCGAGACGCGACACAGTCGCAAGCAGAACTTATCCCTCGTCAGTGAACCAGTAAATACAGACAGGGATATCCTACTGACGAACAACTTGCTATCCGCAGGTCAGACCTTCTCCGTTTTTTTTTAGAAAATGTTCGAGGCACACGACACAGTCGTGGGCAAAACTTCGTGTTCAACAGGTGGCTTACACTTACCCCTCGTCAGTGAACCAGTAAATACAGACAGGGATATTCTTACTTACGAACAAACATTTTTCGTCTCTCTGGGCTCGCCGTAAACAACTCTACAAGACCATGAAACTCGCTTCAAACATTCTTCGTTTCTCCTGGCTAGATGCCCACAGCAATCCTGTAAAATTTCCAGCAGCCAATTCAATGCCTCACCAAAAACTCTGAGACGACCGAACATTCTTTCTAACTATGAACCTGAACACAAAAATACCACACACACTTACAACGCCAAAAAAATAAAAAAATCAACAGTGAGTACTCCTTTCTATCTGTGCGCACATCCTTTTTCCAGAACGTTATAAAAACACTTTTTCCAGCCTTGTTCATCTTGCATTCCTATTTAGGCGCGGAACTCTTCTTTAATCTCGTACCACGAGATAATCTACTTGTTTCCATCTAATTAAAGTTACACATGTTTTATAAACAGACGTCTTTGTCATTTTATTCCGGCTATCTCTTGATGTTTATTAATTTATGCACTTGTTGATTGACCCCCTTTCCTCTCACTGTTCATTCACGCTATTTATTTTTTTTTTTACATTGCTTGTGGACTCGGTAGTTTAGTGCGGTGACTGGCACAAGGCCACTTAGTAATAAACCAGCACTGCACGCTGCCGGGTCCGCAATAATATCATATAACAATAAATTAAATTTACCTTTTTATAACTAATATAAAAATTAATATAACATAAAATTTGATAAATAAGAGAGGTATCTATAATTTTTACGTATATTTCATATGAAATGTTATGGTATTTTATTAATTATTAGTTTTAATATTATCTCAGTTAAGAAATTTTAAACAGCTCTTAAAACACGTGACTTTTTAATAATAATGTCATGTATGAACACCCGTATCTAAAAAAAATGAATGTTTATACACAATGTCAAATACTTTTTTAAATACTGGTCATTTGCAGATTGTAATAAGCTTTCAGATTCATGATTAGAAAAAATAGTTTTACTTAATAACAGTACATTGAAATTGAATTTTAAAAGATTTAATAATTTTATAAATTATTGTTTATTAAAACTGTAAAGAATAAGAAAACAATTCATGTAAAAATTCATATTTATCGTAAATTGTTTTTTTTTTTTTTGCTCTAGACAGCATTATTATTAACATATATTATTCATGAAAGCAATTGAAATCTTTTCGAATTTAATGTTTTATTGGGCTTTGCATTTTAGAATTCAGAGCTCATTTTCCATAACTGGTCGTTTGATTTCAGACTATTTTTATTATACGTCTTCTTTAATTTTTTTTCTTTTATTTGCGTTTTATTTCTTTTTTTTATTACGCTTTTATCCTTTATTAATTTGTTTTAGTTTCAGATCCTTTCTTTTAATTAATTTTTTTAAACTCCCTTCTGGCACCCCCCCCCAAAAAAAAAACAGTGTGTGGACTTTATTGATGTTTTGTATTTACTGATCTCCACCCATTTTTTAAAATAAATGACGTGCGCTCGGTCGTGGTACAAAAAAAAAAAAACTAAACAAAACAAAAAACATACAGACATACAGATACAAACTTTCCTTTATATATATGTAGGAGCCATACCCAGCTGATCGATCAGAAAAAGCGCCCAATTGGAATGGGTAAAAACAGCGTTATCATGTTAAGATATAACAGATTCTATCTTGTTCAATTACTTTAAACTACTTTCATTAAAAAAATGTATTAATGCAGTTACTGATATAACAGAAGTAGTCTGTATTTATTCAGTTGAAGTTAGCTGAAGGGGTAAAACGGGCAAGAGGAAGACCCACTTCAAATCACAATTATTTTGGAGTTTTTGAAATAAAATTTGCCAATGTGCTACCAGGGGTGTAAAAGAGGATACATTTACATAGCAATTGTTAAGTTTGATGAAAATTGGTTGAAAGATCAACAAAAAATAATAAAGAAACCAGTAAAAATCGCTATTTTTCGCTATTTACGCGGGTTTTCACTATAAGGGTGGAGTCAATTATCAAGTTAAATGTCTGTTAAACAATAAATTTATTGTAAGCTATAACTGAGTGAAGTTCGTATTAGATTGCTTGAAAATCGAAGGAGTTTTTAGATTAAAATGTTTTGAAAAAGATTTTTTGTTTTTCGCGGTTTTACCCCAAACGCAGTGGCATAGAAATAAAAACGAGGTATCCATGAGCGCATCAGGATATAAGTAACCTACATACCGAGTTTGAACGAAATTGGAGGAAAAAAAGTTGATTTTATCGACTTTTGATCGCCCTTATCGATTGTTGATTTTTTTTTAAATTATCGATTTTTTACGCTAAGGACCTTATATATATATATATATATATATATATATATATATATATGAATAGAAATGATAATAAGAAAACTAGTAATTGCTGACGCGTTTCGTCCAATGTGGACTTTATCAAAGTAAAATACGAAATGAATTTAATTGAAGAAGATAACTAATAAAAACAAAAAAAAATGTTTTTATTAGTTACCTTGTTCCATTAAATTCATTTCGTATTTTGCTTTGATAAAGTCCACATTGGACGAAACGCGTCAGCAATCACTAGTTTTCCTATTGTCATTTTTATTTATAAATATTGTCTTCCCTACTGGTTAAATCGGAGAAATTTTCATATATATATATATATATATATATATATATATATATATAGATAGATAGATAGAAACTATAGATTGAAACTATAATGTGGCACCACGTTACTGAAAACCTCCAATCTTACGATCAAAGCCTTGCTGCAAGATAGGTTAATGAGATACTCTGCTTGACTGTTCATACCCTGTATATATATATATATATATATATATATATATATATATATATATATATATATATATATATGAAGAAATATAGTTTTAAGGTCTGCTATACTCATGGGATAAATTGCTCAATATCAGAGGTAGAGCGTATGTAAATATATATGTCGTCTCTGAGTGTTGATATATATATATATATATATATATATATATATATATATATATATATACAGAGTAGGAGCAGTCAAGCAGAATATCTCATTAACCTATCTTGCAGCAAGGCGTCTGATCGGGAGATTGAAGGTTTTCAGTAACGTGGTGCCACCTGTTAATTGCAATTGTTCTCATGTCCACCCTAACACGGGGTGGTTGCACCTGTTAGGGCCTCAACTACGGTCAAATCCTGAACCTCCTAAACAAAAGCAAAACACTATGGAAGTTTAAACATACATCTTTATAGTAAAAATACTGGGAAATATATTTTTATATATAAAAAGAAAGTAAACAATAATATATTTTATCTACAGTTGAAGGAAAACAATTGCGTTCAAAATATATTTAGTTGAAGCCATACAATTTTATTCAAAATATTTACATTTTGGCATCGATTAATCCATAGAGGTGTTGATATGCGACTAAACAAAATCAACCAACCAAACACACAACATAAATAAATTTCTTAAATCAAACTCTATTCCACAAAACTACAGTATAACACACAAAAATCACCGCCTCTAGTCATCATGTCCCTACAAACATGTACATATGCATAAAAGCTGAGTATCATCTACCATGTATTCAATTGTGAAAACAGAATAACACATATATTTTTCTTACTATAAAGCTCCTAAGAAAATTAAATTTCAGTATTAAATGACTCATAAGGAGATGATAATCCTTTAAACAGGCTCAACTATCAATCAATCAATCTCGTTAACCATTACATCAAGCCGAAGTAGTCTGAAACAAATACTCCACATCAGAATTCGATTGGAAATATCGGTCGTTCAATGGTGAATTAATCATGCAAATTATCGAAATAGTTAAACTGAAGGACTATGTCAATGTTTTCTTCAGGTGTGGGACGATCCAATAATTTAATCTGTTATTGTTGAACTCTCGCGATTACAACCTCAGTTCATATGATGCCAGCTCTAAAGTGAGGGTGTTGTTAAAAATTTTATACAACCCTAAATCACCGGCCGACAATGATTTGCAATGATTTCACAAAAACGTCTCTCGAAAGTATCCATTGTTTGAGTAAAATTTATTGTAAACTTAACAAGATAATAATTCCTCATAAATTCGAAGCCTTATAGATATATGTCCAGTTGTTAGATTAAGATTTGAACCCTTTTATCTTAGAAATGATTAAATATAGAGGTTTATGATTATATAAGAGGTTTTAATAACACTGTTGGACTCTGCTTTGAGCAATAAGAATGTATAATTACTCTCCAAGATTAACAAAAGTATTATGATGAAATCGATCATAAACGAAAATTACATGTTCCTCATTAATTAATCGGAAGCTCATGAAGGATTGATAAAGTTCGAATATATATATATATATATATATATATATATATATATATATTATTCCAGGATCATTTTCCAACTTATTCAAGATAATCTTCGCCCTCTCTAACCTTCTAGCTTTCTGTCCTGGAATAAAAAGGTGCCTGACAGGTTTTACGTACGATTTCATTTTCAAGTCTTTTTTCACAGCTGTTTGGACTATCATAGCTGAAACTCCTCTCTAATGCGCCAAACGTCTTATGAATAGAGTTGAATCTTTTCTAATTGATCTCTTCAGCTCTAAGTTGAAACTATGAACCCTCTTCCTGTCGTGACCTCCTGATACAGTTTTCCTCTTTACTATTCCCTCATGTTTTAAACTTATTCACCATTCTCTACATGGTTCGTGAATGGAATTTGAAGATGGAAATCAAAGTATGAATGTCGCTACCCAAAAAGCCCTGTTAAACCAAATAAATGAATTAACGTTGGCATGCATGCATTGTCTACCATTTACCTTAAAATATAGTTTAAATTTTTCATGAATAATTACATATTATAATTGTAGAGCCATTATTTTATTAGTATATAATAGTCAAATCAATTTTTATTTGATTTATTCAACTTTCATATTACCATATTTTACCGTCTATTCAGCATAATGAGCATCGTATATAGATGTTCCACATTTTTAATTTTGCCTATTGGCTCCTTTAAGTAGCTTCATGAATATGAAATTTTTTTAAAAAGAAATTCGTTTCTGATAAGTTTATGTCTACTTCAACAAATCGGAACATCATACTTGGCTACATCCATAATACATTTGTCGCTGCCATGTTTTCTACGGTCGTCAGATGTCCAAGCATCAGTTTATCTTGACATGACCTCCACCTTCTGACTTTATGTTTTTATTTTAGCGTAGATTTGACTTTTAATTGGTTAATCTAGACATACCCACAAGTATATTTTTTATTTTTACCTTATGCTTTCTGCCTTTAACTTTCGACAAGAAGTAACGCATTGTTTTTAAATTTCCCTAATAAATCTTTTCTATCACAAGTTAACTACCATCGCCTGAGGAAGTACACTCATAGTTTTGAAACATGAAATCTTTTGTGTAGCGATGTAAAATGTCTTTTTACTAATATATATATATATATATATATATATATATATATATATATATATATATAACAGCCACCTGCGTTAATGCAAAGCTCTTCAGTATGATGAATAGAGAACTCCAACTGATTGTCATTTGTTTACATTCGTAAAAAAACAATACGCTATATTTAGCTGTTTCACTCTGTCGAATGAAGATAGCTCAGTGACTGACACCACATCGGTTGGGTTTCGATTCTAACTTGAGGAATTCGGATGTCTAGTCGCACTGAGTCGCTGTGATATAGCGAAACAGTACTATCTGCGAATGACATAATATATATACTCGACTCTACCGTCGTATTCGTATTTCCTAGGAAACGACAGCCCGATACGATGAGATTTGATTATAGTGGTGAATGTTTTGTGCAGAATCCTCCACACTTTTTGAAGGGCCGAATACAGAGACCTGGTGCACTACGTGCCACAAGGTCCCCAAACGACCCTCGGCAGGTTTTGAATTCAGAGTTGTCCTTCTCCTAGACCAGTTGCCATCCAAGGCTATAGAACCCAGTCTGTCTTGCTCTTTACCCATAGCTGGTGGGAGGAAAATAAGATTCATATCTTTCCCAATGCTATTAGCACGTAAGTGAATGTAATGGATTCGACTGGAATTCGAACTCGGCTCTCCGATTCCACTAATCCAAGCTCCACTGTTTCTCCTATCATATATATATATATATGGGCATCATTTTTTCTTTTATGCATGACTCTGATGGACAAGGAAATGTTATGAGCTTTTATTCAGTTCTAATATTCTTAAAGAGAATATAAACACCTTTTTACATATATTCACATGTTTCTTTCAATCTAATTTTTAATCCTTTCATCGCCAAACAAGGAGCAAGAGCTTACTGGGAGTGAAAGAGAATGTAATGACTTTAATAAGGAGAAAATTTGTTTGATTTTATTTAGCGGCAGATCAACCTTTATGGGTTATTTATTGTCAATATCTAAATATTTCAACGTAAATGTATGCCTTCAACTGAAGATTAAATGTTTTGTTGGCCATTTTACTATACATAGGTATTGTTGGTAACTATAAAAATGTATTGCATGTATTTTTATACTTTCATTTTCAGTGGGGTGGGGAATTCACTATTTAATGCTATCACCCCAGGGTAGAACTGGGGGAAAAATAGCAATTAAGAGGTGATTCTACCCTCTTCAAAACATCCAATCTCTTGGTCAAATGCCTTGCTGCCGGATGTAGTTTATCGTCATACCCGAGACTAGATGTGAAATGATAATAATGAAACTGGTCCACAAAAACAGAAACAGAAAATGGGAGTTGACGCTGCATTTCATTGTTAGAAGATTGTCGGCAGTAGAAAAGCAAGAAGCCGGAAGGGAATACCAGATATCAAAATGCATGTGAAGAAACTATTAGAATACAATTTACGGTGACATCTAGCTTTTTCAGCAGTTAAACGAGGAGACCTAGTTGCCAATCTAGTACTGCGGTTATTTACATGTGGTCGAAGTACCAAGAAGGGGAACAATATTTATTTTGTTAGAATACAAAAATGTAGCGCAAGGCCAAAATGGAGAGATGGCAAAAAGGCTGGTTTCAATCTGATTTATCTTAAACTTATCTAACCACAATTACTGACCCAAACATAGCACAGAATTCCTTACACCAAAAAAAAAAAAACAACACATTCCTACAACAGTCACCATAATACCTCAAGTCTCTAAGTAATCCTAACTAGTTCCCATATGTACAATTTGTGTGTGAAACCTCATTAAGACAGATGTCATGATATTTATAGAAAAGGCATAAGGAATCTACGTTAAATCGGCGGTAAGATGACTGAAACCGAGATGCCAAGTTAGGACCAACAGTATTTCTTACACCAAAATAACACATTCTTACTATTCTTACTACAGTCACCATAATACCTCAAGTCTCTATGTAGTCCTAACTAGTTCTTATATGTACAATTTGTCTGTGGGGGTAAGGAAAGAAGTAGGAAAGTAATATTTATTTTGAATAATACAAAAATGTAACACAAGGTGAAAAGCGGGATAAGGGGAAGGCTGTTCTTCAATCTGTCTCATCTTAAACTTATCTAGCCACGATTACTCACCCAAACATACCATTCTTACTGCGTAAAGTCATAAATTCGTTGTAACGAAGAAGAAAGCAATATTTATTTTGAGAATACAAAAAAGTGGCACAAGGCCAAAGGGGGTATGTAGAAAGAACCTGTCTTATCTTAAAGTTAGGTAGCCACAATTACTGACCCAAACACCACCTTATTACTTACATCAAAACAACATATTCTTAATTACCATTCTCATTACAGCCACCATAACGTCTCAAAGTCTCTATGAAATAGGAGAGCTCATTAGAACAATTGCCATGACAGTATTTATAGAAAAGACCTTCGGAAATCACGTCATGGCAATTGTAGGTTGAGATGCCAGATTACGATCAGTAACATTACAGACCATTTGGATTTTTTTCACCAGAATCTCAATATTTATATCAAGAGCACCAATCGGGTTATGGCAGTAATATTGAATTCAAAAAAGGAATACGGATTTATAAATATACAAGATGGAATTCTGGCGTGAGAAATTGTCTCTCTCGGCACAGTGAGTCAAGCTTTTTACCAACATATCACTTCATATCTGTGTCGTTCTGTCGTCACATATTCTTGTCTCATGTTTGTGTGTACATTAAATAATAAACTTTATTTTTTTTTATTTGCCCTCCACCCTCGCCACGTAATAATTCTGACGTTTTTTCCGTGTTTTTTTTTTTCTCTTAGTTAAAACTTTAAATTGCAAAAGTATTAAATTCCTTATCCGCATCCAGTATGCCAGCAAAATATGCGCCAAAAGAAACACTTGTAATAACAAATAAAATTGTAAATGAATCTGGAACATGATACAAAGTCAAAGATACGAAGGGACATTTAAATTGTAATTTAAATAAAAAAAAATAGAAATAAAAAAATGACGTCATTGGCTCACAGAAAATTAGGTTTTAATATTCAACTATTCTTGACGGATTTTTTCCTGATATTTCTCTGTTTTTTTATTAGCTTTCTAATTAAAAAAGTACATTTTTTTTTCATTCGGAGACACCATCATCATAAACATAATCATCCTCTTGACTTTTGTAAATGCAATAGGGGAGGGTCTAAATGCAGAAGCCATATTGAATCTCTTCCACAACGGTCTATCAATGGCAGCCATCAGCAATTCTGATATAGTCATACTTGTGCATTGTTTGACATTGTCCAACCAGTTTTTGCCTTGGCGTCTTCTCTTACTTCCATCTTCAATGGTGCCTTTCATGATGGCCTTGCACAGCCTGTAGTTCCTTGTAACGTGTTGAAACCACATCATTTTTCTCCATTTGACATTTGGCGAGAAGCGGTTCCTGGTCCACTTTCAACCCGCTTCCGCACAAACTCATCAGTTTTTTTTTGTTCCCAATAGAAAATGCCAATGAGTTTTCTCATGCATTTGTTCTCAAACGTTTGGATCGTTTTCTCTGTTTTTAAAAACAGCGTCCATGTTTCACATCCATATGGGAAAAGAGAGACTACCAGTGATTAATGGAGTTTGTACTTCGTTTAAAAGCTGGTTTTGCTCATTCTTATAATTGTCAAGATGTCCATCGCTGCGGCAATCCATGTGCGGATTTCCGTGTTGCAGATACCAACTTTATACGAGATTGCTCCCAAAGTATTTAAAACTGGACAATTCCTCTAGTAAATTCACGTTCATTGTAATGTTGACACAGGTGTTACTGTACGTGCTATTCACCATTACTTTGGATTTCTCGGAGCTGACCTCCATTCCGTATGCCCTTGCTCTTCAAACAAGTTTGTTGGTCAAGCCCTGGAGCTCACTATTATTACCTATGCGACCAATGTCGTCTGCAAAATATGGACCTCAGAGTCAACATTTTTTCCTAAATCACCAGTTTGTCTTTATTTGCAGACGTTGTCTTTTCAGTTCCCGTATAATGACAGCAATTATGCAACATAACACGTGGCAGAAGGATAACCACTTGAAAATGTCACGTGATGTATACTTTGATGCACGGGTGGTATAATGGATAACCGTACAGAATAAGAAATCGGAGAGCCGAGTTCCAGTTCCATATATATATATATATATATATATATATATATATATAGTAAAGGTAAAATATCAGGGTTGAAAAGACAGACAACTTACATCGTCTGCCGAAAATAGTATATTCTCCACATGAGGTAAAAAAAAGTTTATTTTTAATTATTCCTTAACATAATATATATATATATATATGTGTGTGTGTGTGTGTGTTTTATCTCTCTCTCTCTCTCTCTATATATATATATATATATATATATATATATATATATATATATATTTCCAACAGGATATAATCCACGTAGAGTTCTATGACATTGACTAATAAAGAATATAATATAAAAGGCTCAAACAATATTTCTTGGTTATAATATATTTCATTGGAAACGTAATAAAGACCCAATTCATCAGATCTTCAAATTAAAAGAAATTTGAATTTCTAGGTCAGATGAATTGCGTCGTTATTACGATTCCAATGAAACAAATTATAACCATGCAATATTAATGTTTGTGCCTTTTACATTATATATATATATATATATATACATATATAATTATTTTTTTAAAATATGATTCCTTCGCTACATAAGAACTCTCATGTTTCAAAAACGAGAGCCGAAACCATCAATATAATTATTAAAATTAAATTAAATTAAAGTAACTAACTAATTAAAGCCCTGTTTCATGCTCAATCGAAAATTTAGGAATAACCAATTTTGAAATTTA
>CAHIKZ030004577.1:2715000-2785000 GCA_903632075.3 Acanthosepion pharaonis | reverse complement strand
GGCAGCCATCAGCAATTTTGGTTCGGCTATACCTGTCCGTGGCTTGACATTGTACAAACAGTTTTTGTGTTGGCGTCCTATTCTGCGTCCACCTTTAACAGTTTCCTTGCTTGATGGTCTTGCACAGCCTGTCATGCCTTGTAATGCGTCCAAAACACGGCATTTTTCTCCGCTTGACCATCGCGAGAAGAAGTTCCTGATGTCCCACAAAACTTTCATAAATATATATATATATATATATATGCATATGTATGTGTATGAAAGAGGCATAATGTCTCCCCCATCGTATACATACATTTTATATATATATATATATATATATATATATATATATATATATATATATATATATATACATATATGTGTGTGAAAGAGGCATAATATATCTCCCATCTCGCATATATACATTTTGTATATATATATATATATATATATATATATATATATCTTTGATTATAACGAAGTAGGCACCGTGTATTTCGTCTGCACTTCAAGAGCCATAAAAAAAACATCAGAGACATCAACAAGAATTTCGTTTTCGATACACACATTAACCAACCGTTAAATAGCATTGGTTAAATGAGATGTGTGCTTTTAGCGCCTTCATTCAGCGGCTGACAAACAAAATATTTTCAAATTAAAATCACACATTGATGGATTAAACATTGATTTGGTCTTTCTCGGGGAGTATTATTTCCTCAGCAAGTCCTCTAAAATTACATTCCAAGATTATTCCATCCTATTAAGGACGATGATTCAGACCGAAGTGTAGAGTTACAATCTATCATGATGAGATCTTGCCAAACAGGAGAATTGAACGAAGGGGTTTCATAGAACACCCTCCTTGTTCACCTGACCTCACAGCACTAGATTTTTTTATGGGGATACTTAAGAGACAAAGTCTACTCAATGAAACCTGCAACGGTCGCAGAATTGAGAGTAGCCATTAAACGAGAATGCACAAAAATAACAAACGAAATGTTTGCTGAGGTTTGCAATTCCATAGCGATGCGTTGTCAGCAGTGTCTGGACCAGGGCGGACGTCACTTTGAAAACAGGGGTTGAAAAAACAATAAAATAATGTTTGTAGATTCTATAAAATTTTTAAATTGTACTTTTAAATGAATTTATAATTATTTAAAGTGCGTATACATTTTAGGACACCGTATATATATATATATATATATATATATATATATATATATATATATATATATATATATTATTGATGCTGGTTTCATAATATAGACAAGTTTTGTATATTTATTTCAAGTAAAATTCTTTTCATATCCTCTGATAATCTTAATAACATTATCATTAAAAGAAGAAAGAAAATCACTATATTGATACATATTTTTAATCCAATCTAAGCTTTCGGCTTACATAAGCCATTATCAAAGATTACAATTACAATATATTAACCAATACACGGACAAAACAATAATGATAGTCTGTTTTTGTTTACATGGAAGATTTCTAAGCAACGAAAAATTCGTGCATATGAGACGCTGGAAACGAAAATCGTACCGCAGCTCATCATGTCACACATTAACACGCGAGAGTATTAAGTATGGGAAGCCATTTGTGTTTATATATATATATATATATATATATATATATAAATGGTGGTAATCGCTTGGAAAAACCTTGGGTATGTTGGCCTGTAGTAGAACAAACTAGTACCCAAGGAAAATGAGGAATAAAAAAAGAAAGAACTAAGAATAGGAAAAACATTCGTCCAGAGTCCAAAGAGTAAAAATCAACTACGTAAAGTGCTCAATACACTAAGTAGTGCAAACCTAATATAAACCTAAAGAGCCAAGCAAACCTACCTAGGTTTCACCTAAACGGATCGTCTGGATAATGCTAGCCAAAAAGGTAAAAAATAGAACAGAATATACAGCTTATACCAAAAACAACCATGACCATGTGACAACCCCCCCACACAAAAAAAAACAGTAAAAACTCAACAACGGGGGGGGGGGTTAAGTGTTGCGTTCTTTATTCAACAATGAAGAGAAGAAAACAACAAAGAGTGGGTGGAAATGGAAAACCTATTCTTGGTTTAAGCAACATATTCTATTCCATTTTTTACCTTTTTGGCCGGCATTTCCGTAACGATCCGATTAGGTGAAACCTAGGTAGGTTTGTCTGGCTCTTTAGTTTTATATATATATATATATATATTAAAGACTGTTAAATTGGAGCATGTCAGTAATTACTACAAAATTGTACATTTCGTTCCAAATTAAAAATCTTTTCAGGTGGTTAGCAACGATGGTAATAATCAATCTTATTTAAAATTGCAATTAATGAAGCATTACTTCATTTTCCAGTTTTGCAAAATTTTCCATAAAAGATAAAAAGGATTTATATAAAGAAAAAGGGAAAGAAAATAAGAAATCAGCTAAACGAGAAGGAAGAGAAAACACAGGCAAAAGAAAGCGTAATTACTTACATGTTCTAATGTAACAGTGTATAATAAATATTTATTGCTCTACTCTTGTATTGTGCCCTGCTTTCAATTAATGTTTTGAACCTTGTAATTTTATTCTTCGTACTTTTTATTTTATATATATATATATATATATATATATATATATATATATATATATATATATATATTATAAGGCAGGTTTCGTTAAATAATTTAGACATGTTCTGTCTACTTTTCTCGATAAGATCCTTTCATATTCGCGGATAAGCTTTTTGTGCGTTTATTAAAAGACGAGAAGAAAACCCCGTGTTGGCTCACATTACATTTATTCTGAGCATTTTCGACATAGCATACTGTTATCATCAGGATATTGTTAATTATAGAAAAAGTATGTAGTATTCATGTTTTTGAAGGACAAAACTTATTGTGGTTACCCTAAAATTAACATTTTTATATATAGAGTCAGCAACGCTGTGTCATTGCTTTGGTGACAGACACCGTTTAAGGGGAGGTAACTAGGTATGCTTTTGAAAAATTCCGGACTCAAGTAGTTGTCAGATAAAAGAAAGAACTATTAATGACAAGCGCTAATATGTAAAGATATCGTACACATATATAAATGTTCGTGGAGTATTCGTAATTAATTTTATTGAGGTTTGATTTAAAATATCTGATATAAAATAGGTTCGAGAATTTTTAATTTGTGTTTATCATTTTCGTGTGGCGGTATTTTCGACGAGGATTCGTATATATAGATATATATATTATGAAATGGACAAAGCCATACAATTATTTTTAAGACATTTTTTTATGTATATACATTCTTTTTTTTTTATAGATACAAATATTTAAGTAAATGCTTTGTTTATAATAAACAGTATTAACAACATTTACCGGCCTGAATGTCCGAGAAATTTTCATAGAAAATTTGCGTCCTCCGACAGGAATCGAACCTGTATCCTATACGGAATCGTCATACAGACTGACGTCGCTTTACCGATTGGGCCACAGAGGAACGTTCAGTTAGCAAAGTCGATTTTACTGTATTTAAACACAATTTTCCATGATTTTATCTTATACATTCATATCTGCTCAATGTGTATCTAAATGTAAAAAAATGACGTCACACATGAAATGGACAAAGTCCGACAATTATTTTTAAGAGATTTTTTTTTATGTTTATACGTCCTTTTTTAATAGATACAAATATTTAAGTAAATGCTCTGTTTATAATAAACAGTATTAACAACATTTACAAGCCTGAATGTCCGAGAAATTTTCATAGAAAATATTCGTCCTCCGACAGGAATCGAACCTATACCCTATACGAAACTGTCGAGGACGCATATTTTCTATGAAAATTTCTCAGATATTCAGGCCAGTAAATGTTGTTAATACTGTTTATTATATACATAGCATTTACTTAAATATTTGTATCTATAAAAAAGAACGTATAAACATAAAAAATGTCTTTACATATATATATATATATATATATATATATATATAAAAACTGTTCTACTTACTCTTACCACTCAAACAACAACCACCTTCAGTAACCCTTCGGACTTGTACAGCGGAACGTTAGTAAAAACCAAGCATAGAATACAGCAAATTTGAGATGAAGAGACCAGATATTACTCTTAGTATTTACTTTCGTCCCACGCTGGCCGGATGTGACACCAAATCATTCTAATGTGTGGACCCCGAACGCGTGCACCCGGGACAAATATAGCCCATCCCTCACAATTTTTGTTGGCATCGCTATTACTACCTATCCACACTCTTTACTGCATTAACACTGACAGCTCTTCCCCTAAACCGAGCACTTAATATTTTCATTTGAGCTCGATCCGAAGACAAAGACATAACTGAGTTGCGTTTTATCCGAATAGAAATAGAAGTGAGAGAGATAAAATGAAGTTTGTTGACCCGAGGGAAGATACTATATTTAGCATTTACTTACTAAGCCACGTTGACGTGATATGACACAAGGTCAGTTTAATATGTGGAGCCCGATAAGCGACCCTCTAGATTTGCTAGAATCAACTAAAAATTAAAAATGGCGTGCCACTTTTAAAACTAATCTATTAACTCACATCGGGCCTGAGGGAATTTCTCTTTCTAATGTGTTTTTTTATCATATATTCTGTTAGAATATTAATAAGAAAATTAATCCATTGCTACATAAATTTTCCTTAAAATTTAAGCTCGGTTTTGAGTAATCAACTTTGTTGGCTAATAACAATCTTACAACGTGTATATTTTAAATTCTAGCTCACTGCCTCTCTCCCTATCTATAAAAACAACAACAAAAAATAAGACGCCATGATCTCATAGGTTAAATAGTTTAAGCCTCTAAGCTTAGTAGGCGTTAATTAAACTAAAGTGGGTGTAAAGCTCACTAATTATCTTAAATATTTCTGGCTCATGGCATATATATATACATATATATATACATGAATATATATATATATATATATATATATATATATATATATATATATATGTGTGTGTGTGCGTGTGTGTGTGCGTGTGTATAATTTTAAATTTAGAATAAAAAATTACTTACTTTAATTATCCGTAAGTGTTAATTATATTAAATAATCATATTAATTATTGTCCACCAGTAATTAATTATTATAAAATTAGGGATAATTACAGAAAGCGAATTCCAAAACCAATGTAAAGATACACATTTATGGATGGGTAATAATCGACAATATCAAACTGGATCAATGAACGATTAGTTTTATCATTTATATTATTAAACCAATTGATGACATCAGTGGTATTAAACCATATTAATACCTCTGATGTTATCAATTGGTTTAATAATATAAAGTCGCCAACGAGTACTCCGATCTTTCAAACGAGGAACTGGACATTATTATTAACTCTAGAAAATCTGTCCTTATCCATAACAAAGAAAATAATTCAGTCGACGAATTAGATATTGCAATGGGATCGTTAGAGTCTTACGACCTTGTTGGTTTATTCCTTTTATATAACCTTAGTACCCACCATGATATCAACAAAGATAACATAGATGTATATAGAGATGACAGCCTTATGGTGTTGAAAAATTCTACAAAAATTAAAACTGACAAAATCAGGAAATTAATACATAGGGAATTTAAAAGTCTAAACATTAAACAAATTTAAAAACGATTAGATTTCCTGGATGTAACACTAGACAATAACAATATATACCAACCCTACATGAAAACTAATGCAAATCCATTGCATATTCACCCAAATTATAATCCCTTCCTTCCTTAATAAAACACATAACCTCCTCCATAGAAGAGAATATAGGATTAGTAATAATTCAGTTAAGATATATTTTATAAACATAGAAAATTTTACAACATTGCCTTAAAAAAATAATGGCTATAAGTGCCCTGACATTAAACATAACGGTGTTAGTAGGAAAAAAAATAGAAACAGAAAAATCATTTGGTACACACCCCCATTTGATCAAATGGTTAGTACTAAGACAGAAGTTTCTCAATTTAATTGAGAAGCACTAACCCAGAAATAATCCTCTCAGTAATGTTTTTAATAAAAAATACGCTTAAATAAAGCTATAGTTGTACAGATAACCTTGAAAATTATTAAAAAACACAATAATAAAATTTTAAATCAACACTTGAATCTAAGTAACAATAGCCATTCCAAAGCAGCAAACAATAATGATATCAAATTCTATAATTGTAGAAATCCTAACGACTTTCTTTTACAATATAGGTGTCAGACTGATTCTCTTGTTTACCTCAGTACTATTTCATTTAGAGAAAATCCAGTAGTTAAAAGATTTTATATCGGTAGTACGAAACATTTCTGTAAAACTAGGTGGTAGCAACACATACTATCTTTCAGCATAAATGAGTACCGTAACAGAACGTCCCTTTATAAATATTTTTGGCACTTAAAATAAGAACTCGCAAATCCTTACATTATCTATGTTCCCTGTGTTTACAAGAAAAACACAGATCTGTTAAACCAAAGAAATGATTTAACGATGTTATGCCGGCATTGTCTACCTTTTACCTTAAACTATAGTTCAAATAATCTTTCATAAATGATTACATATTACAATTGTATAGCCACTATTTTCTTAGTATATATTGGTCCAACCAATATTTATTTGATTTATTCAACTTTAATATTACCATGTTTTAGCGTCTATTCAGCATAATTAGTATCGTATATAGATGTTTCACATTTTTAATTTTCAGCGCCTATTCCGTATAATTAGCAATGTAAATAGATGTTTCACATTTTTACTTTTCAGCGCCTATTCCGTACAATTAGCAATGTAAATAGATGTTTTCACATTTTTAATTTTCAGCGCCTATTCCGTATAATTAGCAATGTTTGCCCATTTTTAATTTTACCTACTGGCCCCTGTAAGAAAATATCTGAGTATATTAAAAAAAAATAAAAATAATTAAAAAAATATGTTTCTGATGATTTTATGTCTACTTCAACAATAGGCCAATCTTAGATACATCCATTATACGTTTGTCGCTGCAATGTTCCCTAGTATCGTCAGATGACATGTTTAAGCGTCAGTTTTCCTTGACATGAAAAATAACCCACCCACCTCTACCCTATGACCTTATTTTTTTTATATTTTAGCAGAGATCTGACCTTTAATTGGTTAATCTAGACATACCCATAAATATATTTTTAATTCTGGTCTTATGCCCCACTTTAACTTCCAAAAAGAGGTAAAAATATGTTTTTAAATTCCCTAATAAATCATTTTTATTACAAGTTATCTACCATCGTCTGAGGAAGTACAATCATAGTACTGAAACATGAAAGCTCTTGTGTAGCGATGTAAAATGTCTTTGTAAAAATGTCTTTTTTGTAATATTATAATAAAAATATTATATTATATATATATATATATATATATATATATATATATATAATTTTATTTATTCAAGAATTATAACATGAACATGTTATAACATCACTAAAAAAAGCCATTTTGTTTTAACTCTTCTGGTGTTTTATCAAGTGATGGTGTTGAATGTAGAATGAAGAGTTCTAAAAAGTTCAAATAAACCAAACACCCCTTAACAAGGGAAACTCTGTTACATAAGCCATAATGACCAATCAAAATACATGCATATGATAATTCAAAAACTTGACAACAAACATTGGTTATAATTATTTTATAGTAAAATTTAAAATAAACCAATTAGAATGATTTCTATTTTAGCCTAACATTAAAATTAAGACATTAATAATAAGTGTATTTGTGTGTGTGTATTTGTGTGTGTGAACTGTTTAAAATTTACGATATTTATAGGGTTAGACCGCTCAGTATAGGATGATGAGTATTTATGAATAAACACCAGAATCAAGATCGCATTCAAGCGTGAAACTCAGAGTAGCCATGCGGTATTGATTCTTTCTTTTTCTAATAAAGTCAGTGTAACGATTAAATGGATAGGCGAGACTTGAATCTTCATTAGACAACATTCCATTCGTCCCAATATTACCTCAGTTTATGTCAGCTGCGAGTTGATCTCGGAATTCTCTAATCAAATCCGTGGGCATTACATTTCTTCTGCGGTGTGTGATAGACTGCCCGAGACTGACTAAGCGGTTTGTTTATATAAGCAATCGTTCAGCATCCTTGCACAATCGAAGTAGGTTTTAAGTCATATGCTTTTACATTCGGTGGCTGACACGATCAACAGGCTGCTGTGCCCAGTTTCCTCTATGTTTGGAGTGAACTTGAGAATCTATCTATCTATCTATCTATCTATCTATCTATCTATCTATCTATCTCTTAGCCTGTTCATATATATATATCTCTTCATCTGTTCATATCGATCTCAGTCTGTTCATATCTCAGTCTGTTCATATCTATTTATCTTTCTATCTCAATCTATTCATATCTAGCTAGCTATTTTAGTCTGTTCCTATCTCAGTCTGTTCATATCTATCTATCTATCTATCTATCTATCTATCTATCTATCTATCTATCTATCTATCTATTAGCCTGTTCACATCTATCTATCTATCTATCTATCTATCTATCTATCAAGCTAGCTAGCTAGCTAGCTAGCTATTTCAGTCTGTTCATATCTATCTATCTATCTATCTATCTATCTATCTATCTATCTATCTATCTATCTACTTTGAAAGGTGACCTTTTATCATACCTTTCTACACGATTTGTGTGTGGCTTATGAATTTTAAATTTTTAAATGTTAAAAGTAAAAATATAAGAAAATGAGGTGCATCTTCGTCATTTGACTCACTTGTGTTTCCAGGATGGAAAAGAGATCGCTGTATAAACAGCAAGAAAGGTATGTGACGTTTACAGAAATGGTGCCATAGCTGTCAGTAATGCATATGCACATGTTGAGATGTAGAAATTCTGATCTTGAAGACCAATAACCTTCTCGCAGACATGCAGTCGGTGATTATGACCAAATCGAAACGCTAATTAAAATAATCCCGTTCATACGACACGGAACATATCTCATGTGAAAGTTGTAAGTGGTATTTGAAAACTCTTGGATACGTTAATGTTAACGATGCTTGGATGTCTCAAGATTTAATGAAAAACAAAAGAAATAGTGGACAGATTTCTATCTACGAGTCTCTGTTCAAACGCTAAAAAACAATACATATTTAAAAGAATGATCATAGGCGATTAGCGGGTGAGAAAAATACCCGAGGGAAACGAAATGAGCTTCCGTTAACCAGACCAAAACCTTGTCTGCATCAAATCACTTGTTGAATTCAGACGAGAATTGATTAATGACAGCAACCTTTGCCGATCTTTTAAGCGAGCCTAGCGGCGTATCTCCTGTTTCCTGTTTAGGATTGAGTTTCCGGTTCCATCTAAAGTCTTTTCCATCCGGTGGCCCCTTGCATCTTGATGGCATTATCACCCCGTTTGGGTTCGTGCCACTCCCTATGTAAATATTTCCTTCAAGTTGATCTTAGGTCTTGTATAGTGTGACCATCATTGTATGTAATCAATTTAAATGTATCAAGAACTGGCTTCCACTGCGTGTTGTGATTTGCGGGTTTCCTTGTTTCCGTTGGATATTTCAAAAATCATGCTGATATTATGACACGTCGTCAGTTCAGGATACTTTTTGATATTATGACACGTCGTTTACTTTCTGATATTATGACACGTCGTCAGTTCAGGATACTTTTTGATATTATGACGCGTCGTTTACTTTCTGATATTATGACACGTCGTCAGTTCAGGATACTTTTTGATATTATGACGCGTCGTTTACTTTCTGATATTATGACACGTCGTCAGTTCAGGATACTTTTTGATATTATGACGCGTCATTTACTTTCTGATATTATGACACGTCGTTAGTTTTTGATATGATACTTTTTGATATTATGACACATCCATATTTTGTGACATTATGACACGTCGTTAATTTTTGATATCATAACACGCCGATACTTCATGATATTATGAAACGTCGTTCCTTTCTGATATTATGACACGTCGTTACTTTCCGATATTATGACACGTCATTACTTTCCGATATTATGATACGCCATTACTTTTTGATATGACACGTCGTTACACTTTTATATTATGACACCGCGTTACTTTACGATATTATATATATAATATCGTTAATTCTGACTCGTTGTAACTTTCTGATATTATGACACGTCATTACTTTCTAACATCTTTATCTTCTGATACATCGTTATTTTCTAATATTATGATACGTCGTTATTTTTTGAATTTATGACAATTTTTGATAATATGATACACCGTCAATTAATATTATGACATCTCTTTTCTCCCTGATTAGGACACGTCCTTATTTTTTGATATTATGACATATCGTTATTATTTTATGACATTACGCGACATCATTACTTTCTGATATACCATGTCGTTATTTTTTATATTATGACATGTTGCTATTTTCTGACATTATGACACGTTAATACTTTTTGATATTATGAAACATCGTCACTTTTTGATCTTATGACATTTTCTTAATTTTGATATGACAGGATGCTATGTTTTGATATTATGCCATGTTGTTAATTTATGATAGTATGACAGGTCGATACTTTTTGAAATTATGAAACTTTATTACTTTCTGATATTATGAGGCGTGTTTGAAAAAGTTATAATTTTGATAAACTAAGTGAATAATGAAGTAGAAAAACCTTTATATTTTTAATATGCTTCTCTATTTATTTTGATTTCGTACAAATGTGTGGAGAAATTAAATGTTGGGAAGTCATTTCGAAGTTTTAATTTTGTGTTGTTTTTCTTTGATTGGATGGGTAGACGTCACGTGTCTATTATATCATGTTATGTTAATATATAAAAGGTGTTCCAATAACTTGAACCAATTTTAAATGTGAATTAAGTTTAAGTGTCTAATTATTTTTTTTCCTTTTTCTTTCAAATTGTCTAAGTTTTTGGGAATTTCAATCATAGAAAGATTAACAATCAAACAATGTGTTAAAGTTTTCGAAGCTTATTACACAATGGCTTTATTGAATGAGAAGTTCCCATGTCGCATCATCTCTCGAAACAGCGAAGTCAACTGGCCACCACAATCGTGCGACTTGACGCCTTTAGATTTCTTCCTTTGGGGTCATCTCAAAAGTAAGTTCTATGCCAACAAGCCAACACCGATTGGACAACTGAAGGATGCGATAATAAAGCATATTGGTGATATCAAGGAGCAACTATGCAAAGACGTCATCAAAAATTTTGATCATCGAGTGGAGGTGTGCTGCTGAAGCCTTGTCGGATATTTGGACGATATTATTTTTCGCACATAATTGCTATGTCTTACATAACATGATATAAAAGAGAAACAAATACATTTTCACCAATAACACTGATTTATTTACTGCTGACTTTAACCCGTCTTAACGAAACACCCTTTATTATGTTATATTATGTTAGTATTTATGTATAAATGCATGAATCAACATGTGTGGGCATTATGTTTATCTCATGCTGTCTGTGTGTGGGTGATTAATTCTTAAAATGTTTGCATATTAAAAAAATGGGTACATTAATGTATAAATTGGTTATATTAGTGTATTTATAACATGATAAATTGGATATATTAGTGTATAAATTGGTTATATTAGTGTGTTTATAACATGATAAATTGGATATATTATTGTGTAAATTGGTTATATTAGTGTGTTTATAACATGATAAATTGGATATATTAGTGTATAAAATGGTTTTGTTAGTCTGTTCATAACATGATAAATATGACGAATGATGTAAATAAAGACGCACTTGTATGAGAAAGTCTTTTACTAAACTTATCTTAGTTTGACATGCAACCAGAATTGTTGAGCATCCAGTGAGGCCGATCCTGTTATTAATATTTAACTAATGGCGTTCTCTATCTATTTACCTGTTGAGGTGCCCGACGAAGGCGATTCGTTAGCATTGAAGATCTTTTTGCTAAACGTTGGTTGGATTAGAATTATATCAATCGTAAATGGGGGGAAAATTAAAAAAAAAAAGAAGCTTTATTGACAAAATAGTCATTCGGATTAAAATAAGGCGGAAAGACTGAAGGTTTTTGAAACTTACGGATTTATATATGGAAATATTATTATCAATGAAGTTTATAAATTTACCAGGATATGCCACTTAAAAAAAAAGGCTTGACTTATGAAAATATAAAAATACAAAAGCAGGAAATTACATTTTGCAAATGTAAGCAGCACGTTAGAAAAACTATTGTTTCGCTAACAAAAAAATATTTAAAAACAATGACTCAGGAATTTTCGTTCAAATTTTGATAATGGAATACAGATACACATAGATATTTACTTACACAGACGCGGGTGTGCGCACACACAAACACACACACACATATATATATAATGTGTGTATATATATATATATATATATATATATATATATATATATATATATATATATATATATATATATATATATGTATATATATTTTTTTTCCATTATACGAACATTGTACTGAGAAATCGATTGTGAAGAAAAATATTTAAAACATATACATACATATCTATCTAAATTATCTTTCTTTCTCCCTCCCTTCTCTCTCTCTCTCTATATATATATATATATATATGTATATATATATATACATGTGTATATGTAATTTCTATATATATGATGTGCTCGGTACTTATTCGAAAGTGCTGAATATCAGTGATAGAGCTAACATTCAGTTGTATGTATATATATATATATATATATATATATATATATATATATATATATATAAGAAGGAAATTACTGGAAAGTAATTGAAACGCACCTGAAGCAAGCTGAATGTGTAATGCTCCTCATGCATTACACACACACACATATATATATATACGATTAAAATATAATAAAGTTCAATACTTAAGGATTGCGATTCTTTGTTTTGTAATTATCTCATGACACTAGCACATGAGATTTGATCTTAGTAGTGAAGGTTTTGTGCAGAACCATCCACACTTTTTGAGGGGGCGAATACAGAGATCCGGTGCACTACTTGCCACAAGGTCTCCAAATGAGCCTCCGCAGGATTTGAATTGAAAGTTCTCCTTCTCCTAGACCAGCTGCCATCCAAGGCTATAAAACCCAGTCTGTCCAATCATTTACCTGTAGCTGGAGGAAGAACAAGGGGATTCATACCTTTTCCAAAGGTATTAGCAAGAAAGTGAATGTAATGGATTTGACTGGAATACGAACTCGGCTCTCCCATTCCTGAATCCAAGCCGTTATCCATTACTCCATGATTCCTCTCTCCCCCCCATCTCTCTCTATCCTCACTATTAAGCATTGTAATAAAAATAAATTTAATAGCATTTCTATCTCTCCCTTCCCTCTCTAATTTCGAACTTGTCTGTCACACACTCTCTCACCACTCTCTATATCACTTTGCATCAGATTAATGCTACCCTTCAAAAGTGTAAGTTTAAATTCATTTTTTCATCCTTGGAAGTGAGGTCTGATGATCCCTGGAAAAAGAAATTCCCTGGGCAAATAAATTATAACCATGGAACCTTAAAGTTGTCTGTTTTTTTTTTAAGTTAAATTATTCGCTCTGATTTAACATTGAGCTCTCCGGATTTCATCCTCCTTGGGATTATCCATACAAATTACCAAGATTTTCATTACTTAACTATATATATATATATATATATATATATATATATATAATAAAATCTATTGATAATTTTTTGATCATTTCACACAAGCAAGGGAATAAAGCCACTAAGTCGGAATATATTACTGAATGTGAAAGAATATGAGAAATAGTAAAGCATTATCAAGAAACGAGAACAATAAAAAACTTAAGAAAACAGAAGTCGGAGAGAAGAAACTGTTAGCATAGAACTTGCTGTTGCATCTAGAGATTTACATCTGCAACTTAACCCATGTCGATTTAAGCAGAACCTTTTCATTTATACTTGTTTTGTCACTGAAGAGCAAAACATTTAGTCATGTTCGACGAATTACCGTGAACACACACACACACACACACACACACACACACACACACACACACACACACATATATATATATATATATATATATATATATATATAGATAATATTAGTGGAAAATTATACATACATATGAAAATATATCTAAAAAATTCCCATACATGTATATTTTCAGAAAAAATTTTCCAAGAGGAAGGATCCAGGTAGAACTCAATGTCTAGGACAGAGTAAGGATATAATAAAAAGGCTTAAACACTAATATTCCATGGTCATAATTTATTCCATTGGAATCGTAAATACGATCCAAATCATCAGACCTACAAATTCAAAATGAAAATATATATACATACATACATATATATGTTGTACGTTTTGGGTAAGACGTTAAACTACATCAGCGTCCTGGGTAAGACGATAAACGACATCCAGCAGCAAGGCCTCTGATCAGTAGGTTTTGAGGAGTGTGGAACCACATCATAATTGTTGGTGTTCCCAGATCCACCCTGACCCAGGGTGGTAGCACCTGTTAGGGTCCCAGCTATGGGCAAATAGTTAACTATTACCAGCACTACTATTTTGAAGGAAAAATGTTACCAGAAACAGATTTTCGACGAAACAAAATATTCTCAGCAATAAAAAAAGGTTTTCGGCTTTAAATAACCCATTGAGGTTGATACGCCGTAAAACAAAATAAACCAAGCCAATCTAAACCAAAGAATACATATTCTATTCATACGAATCTATCCTAAAAATGTTGCCGGCATTAAATAACCCATTGACGTTGATATGCCGTAAAAAAAAAAAAAAAACCAAACCAATCTAAACCAAAGAATACATATTCTATTCATATGAATCTATCCTAAAAATGTTTTC
Organism: Acanthosepion pharaonis; assembly: GCA_903632075.3. Classification (NCBI taxonomy): domain Eukaryota; kingdom Metazoa; phylum Mollusca; class Cephalopoda; order Sepiida; family Sepiidae; genus Acanthosepion; species Acanthosepion pharaonis. The sequence continues at coordinate 2,770,193 of CAHIKZ030004577.1, read as the reverse complement.
GGAATTGAATAACCCATTGAGGTTGATATGCCGTAAAACAAAATAAACCAAACCAAATCATATATGTTCTATTTTTAATATTATTTTAATATCTATACTTGGGCGGTGTGAAAAACCCAGATAACACAATTTGTAAATAAAAACAAATATATTAGACAAACCTATATCAGAGAAAAAAAGTCAATAAAAAAGAAAAGACAAATAACATCCGTGTCAGTTGAAAATAATCAATCAGCACCGCAATGTGTAGCCAAAAGAAAGTCACCGACAGAGTAATTTAAGTTAAAACGTAAAATTTCTCAGAATATTGAATAGAGAAATAAAAAAAAAAATTAAACTAAAAACCTATTGAGCCAGAACATACCTACCTAAATTACACTCAACAGATCATCCGCGTAATACCTTGATGATTCGTTATGTGAAAACTTAGGTAGTAAGGTTCTAGATCATTAGGTTTTATATATATATATATGCATGCAAATATATAGAAAAATAGGAAAGTACACGAACTTCTTTAGCATTTTTGTCTTTATTTAAAAAAAAGATAGTGCTCAATACAAAAGTAGAGCCTAAATTATAATTATTTTTAAAAAAATATGATTCCTTCGCTGCATAAGATTTCTCATATTTCAAAAACAAGAGCCAAATGCTCTGTTTCATTCACAAGCGAAATTTTTGGGAACTCCAAAAATTATATATATATATATATATATATATATATATATATCAAATATGTGGTGCCATTCATATTTTTATATGAATGGCACCACATTAAATTAGTAATGTTAATGATATAAAATAGCGGACTCACTTCGCTAACTGAATTTAAAAAAAAAAAAACATCTATCCACTTACCACTCGATGAATGATATGATTTTTTTGAAAATTATAAACTGTATTTTGTCTTCCTTAAATATACGAGTACTTTCGACAGGTTCTCCGGAAATTATTTTGTTTTTGCTAAAAATTAGGTAGCATCCGAGACCAGAAAATATAATGCAAATCGAAATATATATATATATATTTTTTTTGTTATTGTGTTACTGATAACAGATACAAATTTGTGAAGCTCGCTGTCGCAAGGTTTAAGTTGAATTTTTGAAAGCGTGAGAGCGTTTTTTTTTTGTTTTTTTTTTACTAATATAACAATTTAAGAATTTTTTAATGTAGGACTGATCCGACGTGCAAATTTTCGGAAAAACAAATGAGACATTGCTCTACTTATTGAAATTCAATGCTTCATCTGACAAATGTTCAATTTTGCTTTTACACTATCTGGACAATTTTGTTGTTACACCAGGTATATATTAGAATATAATATATATTTTTTTATGTATCAGAACAATGCAGGGTAATTGAATGACAAAGTAGAACATTTCTGTGTGACGCGTTCCATCTAGAAAAATTTTTCATCGGAATGAAGTTATGCTTTTATTGATGGAATTATATGTATGCCAAAGGGGAAGGGAGATATATAAGCATGACTGTTAGTTATAATTACGTATCAAGAGGAAACTTCAGCTTTTCTCCATCTTAAGTGTTTCCCCTTGGCACATAATTATAACAGACGCTCTCGTTCAAAGCTCCAGTCCTTATATATATATATATATATATATATATATATATATATGTGTGTGTGTGTGTGTGTGTGTGTGTGTGTGTGTGCGAGTGTGCGCGTGTGTGTCCATGTGTGTACGTGCTTTAATAAAAGCATTAATTTAGTCCGATGAAGTCTTTCTAGAATTTTCCCACTTTGCAATTTGTCAGTCAATTGCCCAATATATATATATATATATATATATATATATATATATATATATATATATATATGCACACACACACACAAACACACACACACAAACACACACACACACACATATCTATCTATCTATCTATCTATCTATATATATATATATATATATATATATATTATTTTATATGCGCAGTAGCTATTGCAAAATGCTCAATATCAGTGACAGATCTAACATATTCAGTTGTATGTTTATGAGTTCTAAAAATAAACTAGTGTGCCTGAAGGTAGCAAAAGCGTGAAAAGCGTCCCAAACTCATATCCATATAACTGAATATACATTAGTCTTTGAGCCTTTTTATATTATATTTTTCTTAGTCAATTACATAGAACTCTACGTGGATTATATCCTCTTGATATATATATATATATATATATATATATATATATATATATATATATATATATACCACTATTATTATATTATATTATATGTATATATACTATGTTTCAAAATAGAAACTAAAAAAACTAAATTTAATTATAAAAAATAAATTTTAAAATCTATTATCAAGCGATTTTTTGAATAGCCTAATTAAGAATTTTACTTGACTTGTAAGCACAAACAATTTTAACAAACAGAAACACACACACACACACACACACACACACACACACACATATATATATATATATAAAAGAAATTATTGAATGTTCAATGGAAATTATAATTGTACGAATCCAGGATTTCGTGTTAAATATCTTGTCAGTGACAGATATTCGATAAATCTCGAAATAATATTATATATATATATATATATATATATATATATATATATATATATAATTATATATATATATATATATATATATATATATATATGTGTGTGTGTGTGTGTGTTTATAAAATGCGCTACATTCAAAACTAAATTCAAACATCATGCTCGCACTAAACCAGAAATAATTTTAATATGTCTAATCTGAGCCTGTCAACTTTGACATTAGAAGTTGCAGCGTTTTCTTAGTTTGAATGTTTTCGAGTAAATTTCTCCGCCAGTATCCTTTAAGAATGTTCCTAAATTCTCTCAAATATAAGGAATTGCTGATTGTTGGCATTTTTCTTTTAAAATCATAGGCTCCACCAAATCTCTACTCGCATCTGTGAGCAAATATGAGAATTTCTTTGAACTGTAGAAAAAAAAAATTGTGAAACAATCCATTTCCTTTTCTTCTTGTGAGTAGTTTATTTTAATATTTGCCAAAATAAATAAATATAACGCCACTGATTCTTAAGGGGCTTATCATAAATCAAGAAAATCCAAGAAAAATGGGACGGCCTTGCATAAAGAAACTGGTACTTATAGATTTAACAACTGCTAGATATATTTACCATTTTGAAAAATTCGCCTGAATGCCACCTCGTCAGTTGGCTTATCGTGTCACACAAACGGCATATACAAACATACACATCTTCAGTTGGATGCGTAGAATATAGATGAGTAATATATTAACTAAAAATATTATACACATGGACCAGTGGATAAAAGCGTTGTTTGAAGTAATCCAAAAGTGACTTGATCCAAAGAGTTGTGAGTTCAATACCTGGCCAGAGCAGATGTGTCCAAAAAACTTGAGTTGAGTTAAATGGAAATAACAAACTGAGGCATCCAGAAGAGGCAAGGAACGTGGAAATAGAACAATCTATTCGGTAGTCGAAATAAAGGTATCGCTTCGAAATCCCAATGTATAACACCTGAAGAAGACCGGAGCGTACAAATACCGCAACGTCGTTAATATGATATCAAAGATGAGAACAGCAGTTCGACAATGGAAATAGTGTAAAGAAAACAAATATAGTCATCATTCGATATTCTCCCTATTTTGAGGTTTATATCCACTATAATCAGGCAAGTTGTTTGAGTAAAAAACAACTACCACTCTATCCTGTAGCTTAACATGCCATTTACACGATCAAATGAACATTGGCAATATTTCTACAAGTATACACCAAATAAGCATAAACAATACATGTATAATATACATCGTAAAATACTGTAAATAAGATATTCTTCCGGTTAGGTAGTGGGGTTTTAAGGGCAAGAACCTTCGTTACGCTGTGATTAATGTTACAAAGGCCCAAAACCCACTCAAGGTAGAGGATTACTGAACGAGATTGTTGAAAGCGCGTAAAAAGAGGAAGAAAGAAGAGCATATTATACGAATAGATATAATACGTAACGATTGACCCTAGACATTATTCTAATTGTTCACCCAATACTATCCTCAAGAGACACTCAAATTAGAGGGTTATTGTATGCTGTTATTCCAAGTGCTTTAAAATAAAGGAGCAATTTATTATAAATTGTTCACCGCATACAAGGCCCAAAAGCTACTGAAATTAGATAGTTTTTGAATGAGGTACTTGTAAAGACGTAAATGTGTACGTCAGAAGTACATATTGTAGGATAGATAACGGTTAACTTGTGGTTAAAATTGCGGAAGCATCCTCTCGGGAGTCTGTTACAGAAATGAACAGAATATGACAATACTGGGAATATAATAATTTATTTCATTTTCTAGGTGAGTTAATGTTATCAGCTCAGTCCCTCAGCAGTGAAAACTATGTCTCATTTCGGAATAATTCCTTTTTTAATCGATTAGAATAAATCCGGATTAGATTTTGGTTTCGTTTCGTTTCGTGTCTTTTAAGGCATATAAACCTCAATGGGTTATTTAACGCCTACAATATTTTTTATTACAGGTACTATTCTCTCCAAAAATGTATCGCTGATAATACCCTTTCTTCAAAAATGTATTGCTGGTAATACCATTTCTTCAAAAATGTATTGCTGGTAATATTTTTTCCAGAAATCTATTACTGTGAATAATGTATTGCTACTAATAATTTTTTCTTCAAAAATTCATTGCTGGTAATAATTTTTTTACAAAAATGTATGCCTGGTATTAAAACTTATTTTTAAACATTCATAGTGTTTTGACCCTAGTTTAGGGGTCAAATATTAGCCCATAGCTGGGACCCTAACAGGTGCTACATGCCTTGTTCAGGGTGGATCTGGGAGCACCAACAATTAAGAGATGGTTCCACGCTCCTCAAAACCCCCTGATAAGAAGCCTTGCTGTCGGACGTAATTTATCGTCTTACCCAGGATGCGGATGTAGTTTATCGTCATACACAGGACAGATAGATTTTGGAAACTTCATTGTCAAAATACATGAATATCAAGTAGAAGTGAAAGATGTTTTATTTTAAAAGGACAGGTGGACTTTTTTTTTTAAATGTGTAAACAATCATGTTTCCCTGTACTCTTTGACCTTACGCTGAACGATCCACTCCCCACCAATTTCTTCACTTGTTTCTTTCCCTTCCGGTGGTATTTTTCGCTTCTCTGCAAAGACATTTTCAAAAGAAACGAGTCATGTTTCTTTTGATAGTTTACAAGCGAGTCTCAACAACTTGCATCGCCCGAATGTTTAGATAGTCCCAAGTGATTAAATAACTTTGCCTTCCCATGCCACCGTCACAAGGACCGCAACATTGCTTTACCGACTGAAAATAAACAAGATTCGAGGCCCCCACTTCTAGCAAACCAGCCTAATTAAGATAACAAAAGTTATTGCTGAATTTAGCCTTAAAGGCAAACGACACCCCCATCGAGGGACACACGCTGCGTGTATAAATTCACATTCATACTGACATGTCAACAAAATGAACTCTTCATAAAACAGGTTAACGAACAACTCTGACTATCCATACGGAGATTGTTTTTTGATCATTTTACTCCAAGCAAGGCAATAAAGCCACTAAGATTCAAGGAGGGCACTGAGTGTAAAAGAACACGAGAAAAATGAAAGCGTTATTAAAGGGAGAGAACAATAAAAGTACAGGAATTGAGAAAGCTGACGATAAAGATTCATATTGCGTTTAAATTTCTGAAGATAAAAGTTGGGTGGAAAGTGTTCCACAAGCGAGAAGTGCGTGGGAAGAGACTGTTAGCATAGAACTTACGGCTACGTCTAGCTAATTCAGCTGTAAAATGATGAGAATTCGATTCCTATTCTGGATTGTGCTTAAATTCGTAAAGTTGAGTTACCACGGATGAAAACAATATTTATTTTAAATAATACAAAAATGTGGCACAACCCCAAGAAGGAAGGATAGGGGAAGCCTGTCTTCAGTTTGTTTTACCTTAAATTTAGCCATTCACGATTACTGGGCCAAAAAAAAACACAGAATTCCTTACACAAAAACAACATATTCCTACTTACCATTTTTACGACAATCACTAAAATACCTCAATTCTCTATGTAGTTCTAACTAGTTCGAACATGTATAATTTGTCTGTGAGGGTGGAAAAAGAAGGAGAAAAGCAATATTATTTTGTAAATACAAAAATGTGGCACAAGACCAAAAAGGGGGAAGGGAAAATCTGGTCTTCAATCTGTTTTATCTTAAACTTAGCTAGCCACGATTACTAACCCAAACGCAACACAATATTCCTTACACCAAAACAACACATTCTTACTACAGTCACCATAAGTCTCTATGTAATCCTAACTAGTTCCCATATCTATAATTTGTCTGTGGAAGCGTGGAATAATGTAGGAAAACTCATTAAAACAATTGCCATGATATTTATTGAAAAGGCACAGGGAAGCTACGTTACGTCGACGGGAGGATGACTGAAGCCGAGATGCCAGGTAATGACCAATAGTATTGCACACTCTTCTTTGTATTTTATCAAGTATCTCTAAACATAACAGAAGACACGAGCCTACATGTGGTAGTAATATTCAATGCAAGGACGAATGGTAAACTTACTGGAAGTTTTAAATCCGCACTTTATTTAAACTTGCAACAACCCATTCACAATGAACAGCACACCGATTTCACGAACGTCGTTTATGTGAACATGAAATAAAGAAAAGCCTTACAAACGGCTGAAGACTTTTAAATTAACAGAGCTAAAAACATTCCAATATTTCCTCTCGAACAAGCGTTTTGAGAATGGAGAAGAAGAGACTCAACGTGTGATAAAAAACGTTGATAAAATCACTTCAATTAATTCTTGTTAATTCTTTCTTTTCACATAAAGATTCAAGTCGTTACATTAACCTGTGTATAAATACCCTTGGAAAAAGTATAACTCCATCTCCACCTCCAGCTATGGGTCAAATAGTTGGACTTGCATCTGAAGAAAAATCACTGTCATAATGTAAATAATGTAATATTCACTGGCAAAAAAAAAAAAAAAAAATTGCAATCCAAAATACAGTAATCCCTGGATTAATGCGGATTCGATTAATGCGTTTTCGATTAATACGTTGATTTTTTATAACAAAATTCAATTAATGCATGCATAATACTCGATAAGTGCCCTAAATGATTTCTAAAATTTAAAAATGGAAAATGGGTAACTATTTTGTTTGTCGTGTATTACATTATCTTAGTAATCACATAATGTACAAGACCCGGGGGGCACTCGAGGTAGAGGGTTACTTTAAAAGGCAGTTTATATGAATAGGAAGGAAAGATGACAGTTGACTCTTGACTTGAACAGGTTAAGATTGTCGTGATCGAGGAAACATCCTCCTGGGACTGGCAAGTATATCACGGGAAGAAGCTGTTTAAGTGGAACTTACTTCTCGCCGATGGAGAAATACTGAGCGTAAAGGGCCAAAACTTTGTTAAAGCACGGCGCTCAGATGAAGATTACAGCTGGTCTCAAAAAAAAAAAAAAGAAAAGATATTACTATCACGATAAAGGATACATAGGATCCTATAAGGGTACCATTTACGTTATTCGGATTATTGTCCTCATGTTTCTTGCCATATTTATCACAGTATTTATCATAACGTGATAAATATGGCAACAAAGATGAGGACAATAGTCCGAATAATGTAAATAGTGTACATAATACCTCATCTCAGACATATAGACTGATACTGAAAGGCCGAAACGTTGTAATAAATATGGCTACAAAGATGAGGACAATAGTCCGACTAATGTAAATAGTGTACATAATACTTCATCTCAGAAATATAGACTGATACTGAAAGGCCGAAACGTTGTAATAAATATGGTGACAAAGATGAGGACAATAGCCCGAATAATGTAAATAGTGTACATAATACCTCATCTGAGAAATATAGACAGATAATAAAAGGCCGAAACGTTGTAATAAATATGGCGACAAAGATGAGGACAATAGTCCGAATAATGTAAATAGTGTACATAATATCTAATCTCAGAGATATAGACAGATACTGAAAGGCCGAAACGTTGTAATAAATATGGCAACAAAGATGAGGACAATAGTCCGAATAATGTAAATAGTGTACATAATACCTCATCTCAGACATATAGACTGATACTGAAAGGCCGAAACGTTGTAATAAATATGGCTACAAAGATGAGGACAATAGTCCGAATAATGTAAATAGTGTACATAATACCTCATCTCAGAAATATAGACTGATACTGAAAGGCCGAAACGCTGTAATAAATATGGCGACAATGATGAGGACAATAGTCCGAATAATGTAAATAGTGTACATAATACCTCATCTCAGAAATATAGACAGATACTGAAAGGCCGAAACGTTGTAATAAATATGTCGACAAAGATGAGGACAATAGTCCGAATAATGTAAATAGTGTACATGATACTGAAAGGCCGAAACGTTGTGATAAATATGACGACAAAGATGACAATGTAAATATTGTACATAATACCTCATCTTAGAAATATAGGCAGATCGTATAAGGACTATATCAAATTGGAAATCCCCACAGTTTGGCTGGAATACAAGGATTCGGGATAAAGCTCTTTTCCAAACTGAAGCATCGAATTAGAGAAGTGTTAAATGATTGTGTTGCTTGAGACACTGAAGCAACATTTCCCAGCCCTGGATTGACTTTAAAAAACGATACAATATGGTTCCTCTTTCCTCGGTACTGAAGTGCTTACAGATGCTTGGTGTCACCTAAAATATGATTACCCTTATAGCAACCAGTATACTTTCCTGAAGGATTAAATTATACGCTTGTGAGCAACTCCTTCGATATGTCGGTATACAAACAATATTTTGGGGGGGTCACCTTCTCCCCTTTTGTCCTCGAATCCCATATTGAATGCTTTTTTTTTTGAGAAATTACGAATAAGATCTTGGATAAGGACAAACCAGAGAATACCATCAACTATCTGCATTCATGGGTGATTTCAGACACTTTGGTAAGAGTGGAGTAGCGACCTTGGGGTAAACGTTCAATCTATCCTGCAAGGATGATTGCATGGATTTAGGGATAATGAAAGAGGCTGTACTGACGATAAAACGATGGAAAAGAGTAGCTAATGTAGAGCTTGAATTAGGGACAGAAGAACCCATCGCTGACCCTGAAGTAACTGGATACCAATACCTTGGCCTACTGGAGTTGGATGACAATGTCGTTAATACCAGCGATTATTCTTTGGTAAGGTAACGTGGACAAATGAGATAAAATGTCGGGACAGAACGACCTGAAGACTACAATTTGAGGATGGTGCACATAATGTGATAAGTGTTTACACAGAAGGAAATGACGGCTGGAGAGGATTTATCAGTATTGAAGGGTGTACAACAACTGATTATAGGACATTGAACTTGTACCAGGTAGACAGTGAAGAGACACTCCTAAAGTATGTAGTGAAACACAAAAACTTTGTTAAAGCGAACATTCATAAAAAAGTAAAATAAAGAAAGCGGAAATTCAAAAAAGAAATTAAAAATTAACAGAAGTAATGCCGCTTCGTGTATTCTTTGTGTGGGACACTAAGATCAATAAGTCAAAAGATATGTGGGATTGGCGAATTAAAAAGCGAGGCTGAAAACTTAATGTTAGTCGCCTAAAACCAAGCCCTAAATACTAAATTTGTGAGGAAGAACATCTACCACCAATTCGATACAGACAAGTGCATTTACTGTGTGGCATGGATGTGGAAGCTGTCACCCATATCATTGACACTTGAGCAGAAAATAATACAAACAGCGTCATGATACAGTTGTCACCCAACTGCATTGTTGACTATTTAGAAAGGTGACAAGTAATAGGTACCGTCACAAGTTAAGGAAAACAATCAAAAAAGACAAAGTCAAGATCTTGTGGGATTCGAAAGTCAAAACCGATCGCATACATGAGACCACCAAACAAGACATCACCGTCGTTGAATAAAAAAACAACAGCAAAAAAAAAAAAAAAAAAGGAACCCCAAAACAATTAATGTGGCTGTTCCTGATGGCCATAATATTGAGGTCTGTAACGGGGTAGGTAATATTTAGCGTTGATATATCATTTTTCCTGTTATTATCATTTGTTGACTGTAATAGGCTCGATAATAAATCACAGAAATTAAAACGCAAAAACGTACAATGGTGACACCAATAAAAACTTGAGACACGTGTTGACAAATAGCAAGAATTGTTATTTTCTTTTTGTGATGTGAATTACAGAATATTGGTTGATGTATGTGAAAATGTTCTGTGTCTCTTTGTTTAAAAGCCAGTGCTTATTTGGTTTGGTTCCGAGAATTTTGTTTGTGAGGATGCGTTTGAAATACTCTGTTTTCGAAAGCTGTCAGAGGTTTTTTTTCTGTACTAATACTACTCGTCTACCCTACTACTGCCTACTTGTCTACTGACTAATGCTACGGGTACCCTCTTCTACACTACTTCACTGACTCTCATATTATGGAAGTGTGGCTGTTTTTATGATGATGATGATTAGGTAGGTGAAAATATATTTGTTATCATTACTGATGGCAATGTTATTTTAGAATGATGAAATATTATTTTTTTTTCATCACTGATGACAATGTTATTTTTAGAATGATGGAATATCATCTTCATTCTGGGCCATAGCAGAAACTTCTCCATAAGAACGAAATGTCTTGATCATAAAAAAAAAATTGACAAGGTTAAGAAGTGAAATGAACTAACCTCCGTATTGAGATTTCTAGAATGTCGCACGTTCAGCCCACTATTGTCCCAGCTATCATTTGAGCATTGAAGTCTATACCACAAAACATAAAGTCCTATATTAAGAAAATTGCAATAAAGACTATTAGACCATCGTTTCAAAAGAATGCGTTGCTAGGCACAGCAAATATTCTGTGAAAAATGCTATCTGTTTGAGTTCTTATGACTTAATTGTGATCCACCCAAGAAAACGAAAAACTGTCCGGATGTATAGAAAATAATAATAATGATAATAATCAAGTTTCAAACAGTTTTTAAATGTCTACATTAAATCCGCTTTAAGTAAATGACTTTAAAATCCTGAGACTATTTTAATACACCCTTATATATAATACTAATGTGTATAAAATATTAAGATCCTATATAGTCTCTTGTGGATGTGCGCGTGGTGTAAGGCATAGCAACTTGGAGCAAGAAATTGGACAGTCACGTTTGAATTCCAGTCGGGTTCGTTACACTCAAATATCTTTGGGAAAAGTAAGACTTTTCACTTTCCCCAATCTATGGGTTAAACAGTTGCATATGTGTGCGGGAAAAAAAACATTTCCATTCCAAAAGATTTTACAACGGACTATTAACATGCTAAAAAAATGATTATTATTACAATCCAAATATATGTTTTGCTTTAAATAACGCATAAAGGGTTGAAAAACCGTCAAAAATGATCGGTCAATCAATACGAGGGTGAGCTGAAAAGTTCATAGGCTGAATATGAAAGATTGATGTTAGAGTTGTGAAATGTTGATGGATTAATTTCAACTCTTCTTTGTTTATTTCCAGGTAACAAATATCTCACTGTTCATGCTTTTGGTAAAAAAAAAATCAACTGTAGATAGGACGTTATTATCACCGTGATACTGGCTCCCAGCCAAGTATTTTTTCATGTTGGGCAACAGAAGATAATCAGATCAAGACAAATGGGTGGGTGATACAACTGCTTCAAAGTTACAGTCATGCACAGCACTTGTGTGCTAGAGCCTTATACTGATGAAACAAAACCACTTTCTCCCGTCTTCCTGGGTTTTTGGTCTTAATCGCTTTTTGCAACTACCTCAGCAAGTCAGCATAGTACTCTCCACTAATGGTGTAGCCCTTGCGAAGATAGACACATGACAAAATGCCTTTTGCATCTCAAAATACTGAGCTCATCACTTTTTCTGCGGATAAAACGACCATTGCTTACTCTGGAGCAGGTGAGTAGGGGTGTTTCAATTGCATGGACTGTCGCTTTGTCTTTGGTTTAAAGTGACGGACCAGAAACTCATCCTGGAAATCGGAAACGTTTAAGGAAACCAGCCAGATCTGCCTGAAATCTGCACGATATTGGCATCCACCGAATAAAAACCCAGCATGACAGAGTTGGCCAATATCTGCACTGGGAAATCTGTAACTTCTACGGGAAGGAAACTGAAAGAAATTGGTATGAACACTACTCAGATCCGGTTACGGAGATAGGACCTTTTACAATTTTATGGGACTACACAATACGCGCAGACAGAACAAACAAATATAACCGCCCAAACATTGTTATTAGAGAGCGCAAACAACAAAAAAGTGCCTCCTTATTGATATGGCAGTCCCTGCGGGCTGCAATGTATCAAAATACAAGGACTGTAAAAATCAAAATCTGAAAAATGTGGCACATGGAAACCAACACTCTTCGGATTGGTTGGAAAAGATTCTAGTAGACTAACTGAAGGGATTCCTGAAAGTCTATGCCTTAAAGAAATACAACAAATTGTTCTAACGAGTACAGCCCCCACCTTACGAAGAGCTTTATCTATGTAAAATATTGTGTGTCAGTGGAAAATGTCATGATGCCATTTCTAATCTTAGGTCTCTCGGCAGGCCCTGAAGAAAATGTGTACATACAAGAAATCAAAGGAAATATAATAATAATAATAATAGCAACAACAACAACAATAGTAATAATAATAATAATAATAATAATAATAATAATAATAATAATAATAATATCATCATCGTGGTATCATGTATACATAAAATAAGTTGACGAGTAAATCTAGAAAAAAGAAAATACTTTTGACAGAGCCTAATATATAAGAACATTATAATAATAGTCTTTTGTTGTGTAAATGAACTAAGCTTTCTAAAATCTATAAAAAGCGAAAATATTTGTGATACAGAGGAATCAAATACAAACTAAGTGAAAAACGCGCTTTATATTGTGAGAAATACATCATATCATTTACATAGATTATTATTCTAAACGTTTTCGCTTTTTCTTGACGTAGTCAGTTTTTTGTTTTTCCAAATTGTCGATGTTTGATCCCGGTTAACAAGGTGACGATCCAAATTTTTCTTTTTTGATTTTTGTTTTCTTGCATTCCTAAGTATCTTTGTCTATTTCTTTTTGGATTCTATGCTTGGCTCCTGAGTTTGTTTTTGAACCAAAAGAAATTTGTTCAGTTTCTGGAATTTGGAAATGTGTCTAGACGTGATCTGGGCGCCCTTGTATAATGGATGTTTATTTTGCAAACGAGAGAGGAGGAGTTGGAATGAATTTGTTACTTGTGTCAAAGTTGACTCGTATCAAAAATATAGCGGTTGTCAAACCTCTAACATCTGAAGTTTCGCTTTCCCCTTTCTTGGCTAACATTAGTCATCTTTTGACGGAAACAATCGAGTTTAATTTCTTTTCTTCTATATGTCCTGTCCCTTCTTCATAATTTCCTCTCCTTTGTCTGTCTTAATAAAATTTGTCTTTTCGCCCTCTCCCCCAAACCCTACTCCACATTCCATTCACTCAAGCTCTCTAGGTAGGTTGTGCATTGCTTTCCTTTGTCTCTCTTCCCTCCAATCTGTCCTGTGAGTATCAAATTTTTCAAATTCCATGATACGCCCGAGTGAATGCTAGGGCGTCCGCTGCATGTGTATCCGATGCGCCGGTCTTCTGATCGGCGAGAAATCAGCAAGCCACCACAGTCCTTGCAAGAAGAGATGAGATGAAGATTGCTGGCTGGAATCTCCGCACTCTTCGCGACGAAGGAACGCAATCTCTCACCGTCAAGACTCTGTACAAGTATGGTGGTTGTGTCGCCTGTCTGTCAGAGGTCCGCCTCCCGATTAGCGGGCATAGAATAATGAAAGTGCCAGAGCCTGACTGTGTCTACCACCTTTACCATAGTGGAGTGGAGGACAACAGCGGGCTGTATAGAGTGGCGATTGCTCTCAGCTCAGTGGCACGGACAGCACTGCTCGCTTGGGAACCAGTCTCCAACAGGCTGGCCATGAATGCAGCGGAGGAGGACAAGGACATTTTCTACCGCGACCCTCAAGCGGTTGTAGATCGTACACCTTTCACTGATCTTCTAGTGGTAGCAGCGGATTGGAACGCTCGCACAGGACAGGAGGATGAAGGCACCAGGCATGTTCTAGGTCGATTCGCCCTCGGAACACGGTGTGACAATGGCGACCGTCTAGTCAACTTTGCAGTCGCTAATCGACTTGTGGTGACTAAACACTCGTTTCCAGCACCCGCGATGACATCTCGTCACCTGGCGTTCCAATGACGGTCTTACATCCAACCAGATTGACTACATTCTGGTACGAGTGAGATGGGAAAGCTCTGTACTTGACTTTCGAGCATCTCCGGGTGGGGGGTGCAAATACGGGCAGTGCGAATGGATCGGATCATACACTTGTCCGCGCAAGCCACCGTCTGCGACTGCGGGCAAGGAGATCCACCAAGATCCTGAAGCGAATCAACGTCGCTAATCTGAAGCTACACGCCTGGGGGAGAAAACGGTTCGGTATGGAACTTCGCAATCGTTTCTCTCTCCCCCAACCAAGCTCAGAGCCCGATACAGAAATTGAATTGCAGGCTCTCAAATCTGCCACCGTCAAAGCGGCACACGCCCATCTTGGTGTCACCCGTCACCGCTATCGGGACTGGACCACCGGGGAGAGCCTTCGGCTGGTGGGGGAGAGCTTTCGGCTGGTGTGTGAGAGCCTTCGGCTGGTGGGGGAGGTGAGGGTAGCGCGACTTACAGGAGCTGCGAACTTTCGCGATCTACGGCGCCGCGCAACTCACTCCATCGGCGCTGACCGAAATGCGCATTGGCGTGCCTTCACCGAAGAGACTGAACGTGCAGCAGCCTGTGGCGACTCTCGCAAACTCTACCAGATGGTGAGGCGGGGGAGTCGCTGAACAACGGGGGTGAGTGAGACGCTTCGCTCCCGAGATGGTGCTATTATCGCAGGTCCGGGCGAGCGGCTAAATCGGTGGAAAGAGCATTTTAACGAGCTACTCAATCATCCGACACTGGCGACGGAAGTGGCCGTTGAACCGACTAATGAATACGACTGCAACACTGCACCCCCAACGGTAGATGAAGTGCGAGATATTCTGCGACATCTGCGTAACAACAAGGCTACTGGTGAGGATGGTATACCTGCAGAAGTATATAAAGCCGTGCCAGATGTATTCGCCTCGTGGGTGCATTGTGCCTTCAATGCGGTCTGGCTCTCTTAGACCTACCCTACCGATTGGAACGAGGCCATCCTACTACCTTTTTTCAAAAAGGGTGATAGAAGACTGCTCGAACTACAGAAGAATCAGCCTCATCGACGTGATGGCCAAAGTATTTGCAGTGCTTCTCCTGCGTAGATTTCAAGGCATCCGTGATCTGTGAACTCGCCCGTCTCAGGGTGGCTCCCGTCCGGGCAGAGGCTGTGTTGATCAGATCTTCAGCCTGTGGCGCACTCTCGAACAACGCTGGGCATACCAGCAACCAACAGTCCTCTGCTTCTTCGACTTTGCGGCTGCTTTTGACTTCGTTGATATGTTGTATCATACAGTATATTTTATTATTATATGAATTTATTAGCAGTTTTTTAAAATATAGTAAATTACAAGGACACTTCGACATAGTGTAATGGTCAGCGAGTTTGTTTCGCTAGATCAATTACGAGCGAGTAGTGAATTCGATTCTCTATGAGTGCTCCTTAATTTCGGCCTTGTGCTATATCTAAGCAGAGCTTAGTATATCACTATAGGGAGTTTCGGATATTGATGATGAAATCTGATCAGATAACATCTGTCTAATATGTTCTTCTCGGTTTAGTTTTCTGGTGATAATTAAATTGCATTAACAAGAAGGCCTTCCAAAAAACACCTCGCCCAACTTCTGTTTGACAACTTGTTCCGCCATTTTATATTCACGATTCGTCGCCTACTATTGGAGAGATCAAATGTATCACTAACAACTTGGCGCAGTCGCCATATATCAAGCTAAAAAAAAAAAACAAGGTAGCGTTAATCACTGTATCGTTGGTCAAAATGGTGAATGCTTATGATGACGAATATTTTTTTACGCTACTTGATCTGAAAAAACATTCCATTAATTTAAGAAAATTTTCTTGAGGTGTATTATTTCAGGAAGCCCGAACACTCGACTTTAAAAAAAATATATATATTTTGCAAGCTATCCGTGATTTGTTTATTTGCTGTGAAGTAAAGAAAAAAAAAACTGGGTAAAAGTCTTCGTGTCAGGATTTCAAACTAGCGGGCAGGCACTGACAACGACGTATGCATGTATGTCTCTGTGTGTGTGTGTGTGTGTGTGTATCATCATCATAACCACCACCACCATCATCATCATCATCATCATCATCACTGTCGCCATCATTTGTTGTATAATCCATTGGAGAAACCATTTGTTAACTCTTATTCATCGAATTGTTTTTAGTTAAGCAGTTTTTTTCGAAACCTAATATAGACATTGCTTGAGGCATATCTATCAATTTTTGACCTCAGAGTGCGCATTCTAGATGCGTTGCTACCAAAGGCTAGATAACCCAGTCTGTACTTTTATTTAACCCATAGCTTAGTGGGGAAGAAATATTAAATATTCACACCTTTTTTAACGCTACTTATAAAGATGACGGTCTCGACTTTAGCTCAAAACTCTCTTTCCGATTCGTCATTCATTGTCGTCATTCATAAGACCACGCGTACATTATATCAATTAATGTATTTAGTTCTTGTCTTCGACGTTAAATAAAAAAAAAGATATTATTATATATTCCTTACAAGAATCTATCTTACATATTTATAAGTCTAATTTTTTAAGTATTTCACCCCAAGTAAGACGGAAGTGTCACTAGCACGCAAGGGGTTACAGAGGGTGAGATCAAGAGTAAAGAGGGTTGTTTGAGAAAAGGTTACAGAGAAAGACGGAGATCAGGATCAAGTCATCAGAAGATGTCGATTGACATTACATTTGGATATTTGAAGATTTTAGCCATTAAAGATGTAAGCAATAAGAAGGAAGTTCCACTATTGGGAAGTGCGAGATAAGAAGCTATTGGAGTAGAAGAGACGGCTACATTTAACCGTTTCGACAGTGAAAAGGTGGGACCGAGATGCCAACCTAGTAGCACGCTTAAATTCATGCAGCTGGGGTGCAAGTGAAAGTAGCTCGTCAGTGCAGTTGCCATGAAAATATTTGTAGAAAAGACAGACGGGAAGATAAATCACGTCTGTGAGAAAGTGTGTGTAGACGATATGCCAGATCAGGGCCTATCACATGGCATACCCATCTCTGGATTTTTGTCGAGGACCTCGAGATGAACAGCGGAGACACCAGACCATATATGGCAGCAGTATTCAATGCAAGGACGAATGGCAGATTTGAAGGGTGTAATAAGGCGAGAAAAACCTTCTGGCGCGACACACAGAGCAAACTTTCCTTGCGGTTGCCACATCTGGTCTCGTGCTCTTGCGATAGATTTAGAGATTCTTGACAAAATCCAAAGAAGAATCTGCAATGTTTTTGGTCCTGACATAGAATATCGGCTTCAGTCATTTTCTCACCGCCGTAACGTAGTCCCCCTGGGTCTTTTCTATAAATACTTTCATGATAATTGTTCTGATGAAATTCTCTCTATGGTACCTCAACTATTATAAATTTAAGCGCAATACTAGATCCGCGGTATGGTCTCATTTGTTTACAGTTGAAATAGCTAGACGTAACCGTAGGTTCTATGTTCATAGTTTCTTCGATCGCACTTCTCGATTGTGGATCTCTCTAACGGCTTCTTGTCTCTCAGTCAACATTGATGTTCAAAAATTTAAAATATAATATCAATCGTTATGTTCTTCTTAATTTCTCTTCTTTTATTGTTTTCTCTCCTTAATAGTGTTTTCTTTTTCTCATATACTCACTTTGATCTTCAAAAATTTAAATGAAATGTCAATCGTTATCTTCCGTCTTCTTAATTTCTGTCCTTTTATTGTTCTCTCTCCTTAATAATGTCATATTGCCTAACACTCAGTCACCACCCTTGCGTCTTAGTGACTTGATTGCCTTGCTTCGGTGAAATGATGTTTAAAAAAGTTCTGCTGCAACGTTAAATTTATTAAAGTCATTGAGACGCTTCAAAAGAAGAACCCTAGTTTGGCACAAGGCCACTGCAGAATGAATCTCGATGCACGAGCTAATGGTTTGATAAACTAGCTTGCTAAATGTCACTCTACGGTAGGCACACCCATGATAGTTCCTCGTCGTGTCTTTGCAAAATCATCCAACCTGACAGCCTAGCATTTTATTTATAGCCTGAGACTCCTCGAGCTGAAAGTTATTTTTGGTCGTATGACGTCATTCATCATTCTCCGGCAAACAATTGTCCAAAGAGCTGATTTTGTCCGTAAGTGGATAACAGAAAAACTGAGGAACAGTCAGTAATTCTAAATCTGTTTCTTTTTATCGCTCTAAGCTACAGATTCCAGTGACACGTCTAGAAATATGTTAAGAAAAAAAACTTACAGCCTTAGAAATCCGTCATGCTACTCTTTCCTCACTGTCTTTCTGCGGAAAAAAATGAAATAAATTTAAGCGTGATGCTAGATGGGCATTTAGGTCCCACCCTTTTTACTATCAAAAATGCTAAAGGCAACAGCAACTTCTACTCCAACAGTTTCTTTTCTCACACTTTCCTCCCCCGTTTATTTGCTTCTTTGCTAAATGCAATCTTCAAAAATTTAAATGCAACATCAGTCACCATCTTCTGTTTTCTTGAATCCCTTTCAACTTTTCTCCTTTTTTCAGTCTTCACTATTCTTGTCTTTCTCTTTCAATCCCTGTAATCCCTTGAGCACGGGTAACATTCCCACTTTGTTTAAGATGAAATGGTTAAAAAAAAGAAGATAACAAGAGAACGTTGCAGCAATATTGTCGACAAAGGCGACTAGAGATCCCATATGATTATCACTTTTTTGGATTTGGTTTTATACGAGATGGTATTTTAATAATAGTTAGAAATGCCCATGGAAATACCATTTTTTGCTATTTAAATGCTTTGGATTCTGTAAAAAATTCTTTTTTTATCATTAATTATTTTCTTGTCCAAAATAGACATTTTTCTGTATCAAGCAAAACAGAATGGTGATAATTATGTAAGGGCATATCATCGTGCATCTATTGCTCAGAACTGAAGACTTATCATCTCAAATCCGGTTGACTTTCTGAGAACGATTTTTTCTTTTTGTTTTCAGTTTAGGTTTGAAATTAGAAACGCCCGTGAAAATGTCTTTTTTTTTGCTATTTAAATGCTTTGGATTCTGTAAAAAATTCATTTTTTATCACTAATCATTCTCTTGTCCCAAATCGACATTTTTCGGTGTCAAAACAGAATGGCGACCATTATGTAAGGGCATATCATCGTGCATCTATTGCTCAGAACTGAAGACTTATCTCAAATCCGGTTGACTTTCTGAGAACGATTTTTTCTTTTTGTTTTCAGTTTAGGTTTGAAATTAGAAACGCCCGTGAAAATGACTTTTTTTTTGCTATTTAAATGCTTTGGATTCTGTAAAAAATTCATTTTTTATCACTAATCATTCTCTTGTCCCAAATCGACATTTTTCGGTGTCAAAACAGAATGGCGATCATTATGTAAGGGCATATCATCGTGCATCTATTGCTCAGAACTGGAGACCTATCTTAAATTCTGACGTTCTCCCGAGAACAAAGTTTGGGTTTGCAGTATTTCGCTTCTGTAGCTTGCTTAAGAAACATTTACATTTAGAATAGTTCTAGTTTATTTAATTAAAGTACCGTATGTACTCATTTAAAAGTATGACCTTTGATTTTTTTTTTGCATGAATTTTACCCCCTCCAGAAAAATTTGCCTATGTATAGTGCAACCAGTCACCAAAAATGCATTATGTTTAAACTCTTCAAAAATCACCTGTGTATAGTTCGACCCTCTATTCTTTGTGTATTCAATGTCGATCACTATCTAATGTCCTGATTTCTCTTCTTATATGATTATCATGATATATGATTATCCTTAGCGGTGTTTCTGCTTTATAATTCTTCCACACCCAGTAACCCCTTGTGTCTTTGTGACTTACCTGGAGTGAAGTTGGTTAAAAAAATAAATGATCATAAAAATTCGAACTTTACTCGATAATATGCCGTAAGTATAAGATTTATTTTATTTCCATCGGATATATTTTTTTATGATTTCTTTGAGAAATCAAGCTTCTTATCACCAAAAAAAAAAAAAAAAAAAAAAGGTGTAATTTCGGAAACCTGAAATTGCTACTTAGAAGTTAATTTAACATTTTCCACTTAAAATTAATATTCTTCTCTATAAAAATGTCATTCATATAAGGATACTCAGGCTCAATTTTATTTATTTTTGCGTGATTTGATACTCTTTTTATAACAAATGAATATATATGTTATAATTTTAAAACGTTTCTTATACCGAAATGTACTTAATTTTATTTAATTTAAAGAAATAAATTCACTAATCTGATTTTTTCATAACAAATGTCTCAAAGATCTTTCCCAAGGAAATTTATTTTAATAATATATTGTTTCATTTTTAAAAGACGTTTCTTCCGAAGAATTTTCTTTCATTCTATTTTTACCTTGTAAAATTTATTTAAAAACCTATTGTTTAGGTACTGCCAATCAGTTTAGATATCATTGTTTAAATGAATTCATTTTAAAAATGAAAAAGCATACTTGAAGCTTTCTTTTTAGCTTTAATCGAAAGGTAAATGATTAAATTTCCTATTTCCAGAAAGCAAAATACTTTGGTGTATTTCAAATAGATATTATATTGACTTGAATCTCATTCTACTGGTCGCTTTCAGAAATCGTTTAAAATCAGTAATTTCTGTCACATTTAGAAACAAAAGCTAAGTCTCACTTTTTAAAATCTTACAAAAATGAAATATACTTCAATGAAACTTAATTTGAGGAATATTAGCTGAATTAAGGTATAATTACTCTGATTCGAAGCAAGCATTTATTTTAAGTTTAATAAAACAGAGAAATGCATTTTAAAAACACACAGTATCGGTGATTTACACTTTTTTTATTGCCTGTCAATCACTTAACAGGTGCTGGTCCGTGTTGACAGAATTATTTGTTTTTCTATGGAGACTTCCTCTGTTAAAAATAATTTTTAAAAATAACATAAAAACAATAAAATTATTTGAAAATTAAAATTGAATCAAAATACTATTTATTAAACTTTTATTTTTTTATTAGCAAATATAGTTTTCAGTTAATCACTTAACTAACTTAATCACTTAATCACTTTAATCACTTAACTAATTCAAAAAGTAATTATTGTTATGCGTACATATTTTGTCATAAATACGCTTTTTAATTATTACATTGATAGAAAAGCATGAAGAAACTAAATCATAAAAATGAATAGTTTATCAGTTGGGATAAAGTCCATATTTTCTACACAATATCTATCTATATCTCTGAGATGAAGTATTATGATTACTTACATTATTTATATTATACGGACTATTATCCACATCTTCTTTAGCATATCCACAACGTTTCAAGGCAACATAGCCCAGTGGATAAAGACGTTGGTTAGATCCTGAGACTAGACCTAAAGAGTTGTGAGTTCAATATCAGGCCACAGCAGTGGCGAAACAAATCTTGGAGATTTGAGTTAGAAGGAAATACCTGAGTCATTCAGAAGAGGCAGTGTGTTTTTTTACCTGAACAAAGCGCAAAAAAACACTTATCATAAATATTATGTCCACCACTGACACACAAAAAAGCAAAAAAACAACCAAAAATACACAAAAAAACAAAAAGAAATAAACAACAAAAAAGATTTTTAACCAACACATTCATCGTAAATATTACGTCCACCGCTGACGCACCCACCAAAAAAATACAAAACAAAAACAAGCAAAAAAAAATACAAAACAAAACAAATAAAAAAGCAAAATTTTTAACCAAAATTGCGAACTTGTTAGAAAAGATTAAAACGTATAATAAAATAATCAAAAAACAATTTAGGCTTGCCTCTTAATAATAACATAGACATCTTGACGATAAAAGTTTGTTTTTATCAAGTTTGGGGCATTTTTTCATCGTGCTATGCCGTTATTTAACACGACAAAATGGATGTAACTATTATTATTTATTACATAATGTTTGATATTTTTTTATGATATTACTATTCATAACAACAAATATATTGATGATAACATTTGATATTTGATGAGCAATTTTTTTTTCTTTCTAAAAGCTGTCCACATATGTATGCCGAATTCTAGTTTATTTTACCATTAAAAATATAACATAGATGCAAACGTGATATTTTATACTAAATAAATCATTGAGAAATCATTTATTGGGGATGATTTTATGTAAACTGAACGTTATAATTAAATTCAATGAATTTAATCTGACATATTTACATATTGTAAACGAGCATTATTTACATTATTCGGACTGTTATCCTCATCTTCATTGCCATATTCACAATGTTTCGGCCGTTGTACGCTCCGGCCTTATTCCGGATCTGTCTATATCTCTGAGATGAGGTATTATGATTACTTGCATTATTTACATTATTCGGACTGTTATCCTCATCTTCATTGCCATATTCACAATGTTTCGGCCGTTGTACGCTCCGGCCTTATTCCGGATCTGTCTATATCTCTGAGATGAGGCATTATGATTACTTGCATTATTTACATTATTCGAGGTTATCCTCATCTTCATTGCCATATTCACAATGTTTCGGCGTTGTACGCTCCGGCCTTATTCCGGATCTGTCTATATCTCTGAGATGAGGTATTATGATTACTTGCATTATTTACATTATTCGACTGTTATCCTCATCTTCATTGCCATATTCACAATGTTTCGGCCGTTGTACGCTCCGGCCTTATTCCGGATCTGTCTATATCTCTGAGATGAGGTATTATGATTACTTGCATTATTTACATTATTCGACTGTTATCCTCATCTTCATTGTCATATTCACAATGTTTCGGCCGTTGTACGCTCCGGCCTTATTCCGGATCTGTCTATATCTCTGAGATGAGGTATTATGATTACTTGCATTATTTACATTATTCGGACTGTTATCCTCATCTTCATTGCCATATTCACAATGTTTCGACCGTTGTACGCTCCGGCCTTATTCCGGATCTGTCTATATCTCTGAGATGAGGTATTATGATTACTTGCATTATTTACATTATTCGGACTGTTATCCTCATCTTCATTGTCATATTCACAATGTTTCGGCCGTTGTACGCTCCGGCCTTATTCCGGATCTGTCTATATCTCTGAGATGAGGTATTATGATTACTTGCATTATTTACATTATTCGGACTGTTATCCTCATCTTCATTGCCATATTCACAATGTTTCGGCCGTTGTACGCTCCGGCCTTATTCCGGATCTGTCTATATCTCTGAGATGAGGTATTATGATTACTTGCATTATTTACATTATTCGGACTGTTATCCTCATCTTCATTGCCATATTCACAATGTTTCGGCCGTTGTACGCTCCGGCCTTATTCCGGATCTGTCTATATCTCTGAGATGAGGTATTATGATTACTTGCATTATTTACATTATTCGGACTGTTATCCTCATCTTCATTGCCATATTCACAATGTTTCGGCCGTTGTACGCTCCGGCCTTATTCCGGATCTGTCCATATCTCTGAGATGAGGTATTATGATTACTTGCATTATTTACATTATTCGGACTGTTATCCTCATCTTCATTGTCATATTCACGACGTTTCAGCCGTTATACGCTCCGGCCTTATTCAGGTGATCGGAAATTCAAACCGAACCATTTATTTTGTCCAACAGGGTAGATTGTTCTAGATCCACGTGCCATGCCTCTTCTGAATGACTCAGGTATTTCCTTTTCATTCAATTCTCCAACTTTTGTTTCGCCACTGCTGTGGCCTGATACTGAACTCACAACTCTTTAGGTCTAGTCTCTGGATCTAACCAACGTCTTTATCCACTGGGCTATGTTGCCTTGAAACGTTGTGAATATGCTAAAGAAAATGTGGATAATAGTCCGTATAATATAAATAATGTAAGTAATCATAATACTTCATCTCAGAGATATAGATAGATATTGTGTAGAAAATATGGACTTTATCCCAACTGATAAACTATTCATTTTTATGATTTAGTTTCTTCATGCTTTTCTATCAATGTAATAATTAAAAGGCGTATTTATGACAAAATATGTACGCATAACAATAATTACTTTAACCGTAAATAATAAAATAATATTTACATTCATGTTTATTTTGTTCAATTTCATTAATACTGTTTAGTCTGGATAAGATTGAAATGCATTTCATACACCCTCGTTAACGGTGTCGGAATTGATGTGACCAAAGTTCTGACGAGCTTTGAGATAAGCCGCCTATTCTGAGCGAGAGATGCACGATGACATGGCCTTAAGTAAAGATCTCCATGCAAGAATATCAAGCGACCGATTTTTCATTTCTCTAACTTTATGTGAAAGCCATTTTAACTTTGAGTCCATTTTTCCTACAGCTTACAGATGTCATATATTTGATTGATTACACAAACAATAAAGAATTGATTGCATTCTATTGAAGCTTTGAAAATTTCTCTAACACTGTACAAGAGATATCATTGTTTAACTTTGAATCAAGTTACCGTATGCTGAAAATTACTGTATACTGGGCTTCGATATAAAAGCAGAGAAAGTACAATAACTGGAGATCCATTTTAACTATATTTGTTTGCCTCGTCATATTTGTAACTTGAAGACATGCCTTATCATTGTGTAAAAAATATCGACCAACTTCACTGCTTCTCCTGTTTGAATGTGTCATTCAAACGAACCATTTGCTCATTGTATCATTCCGTGATGACAGATTGTCAAGTCTCTATCAATTTGTAATGAAGAATTCCTTTTGAATTCCACTAAATGCAAAGCAGAATCACTTCAGTATGTTTCGATTGATGTGTTTCAATCTGTCCTGAATTTAGCCACGGTTCTTGTAATGAGTTAATTCTTCTTTACCAATGTCTGTCTTGCTTACAAATAACTTTTCCGGTACATTAAATTTTATTTAAACATTGACTGAGATTCGTTTTCTTGAGTCCATTTGAAGCCCTTTTTGTATCATCTGAATTTTTCCCTAATTTATAAACGACATTGTTAGTCAATCGTCTTTTCTAGAATTCCATATTATGTTTTAATCATGTCACCTCAAGTAAGGCAACAATGCTACTAAGACGCACTGGGAATGAAAGAGAATGAAACAATTTTAGAAGGAACTGAAAATCCAGTCCTAAAAATGGAAACAAACTTCTTCATTACGACTCCCATTTCTGTTAGTAACAAACCATGAAGCAGACCTTGAAAAAAATATGAAGGGTTTAGAGTGGTCCATCTCTTGCATATTCGTTCAAAGTCTCTTCCAAGGAAATGAAACAGAATGAAACAAAAATATGGCCGCTCGGTGTTGACTTCAAGGTTCACTTTTATATTTACATAAGCTCTGTCCCTGATATTGTCTATTTTAACCCTAGAACACTAAACATCAATTAAAGTTACACCATTACTAACAATGGGTATATCGTACCCGATTTTGAAAATATAAAAAACAATATTAAATATAAATCTTTATTTGAAATATTTTACATGAAGGCACTTCAAACTTTGTAATTTGAGTTAGCATTAATACGAACTGAAAAACTTATTATTTAGGTAAGAAAATCAGGTACTGAAAATTGTAATTAAAAAAGGAAAATTTGCGCTGGGGAGTATATACCTATGGTTAGTGTTCTAGGGTTAACGTAGATATATAGCATAACTTAAAACTATATCTTTAGTGTGTATATATATATATATATATATATATATATATATGTGTGTGTGTGTGTGTGTGTTTTATATATATATATATATATATATATATATATATATATATTATATGTGTGAGGTGCTTATTGGAAAGCGCTCAACATCAGTGATACAGCTAACATATTCAGTTGTATGGATATAAGTTTGTGACCCTTTGGTTTCATGATTTTGTGATCATCATACAATTGTCTGATCATTGAAAATGCGTGAAACCCAGTGTCACAAACTCATACCCATATAACTGAATATATATATATATATATATATATATATATATATAGATAGATAGATAGATAGATAGATAGATAGAAAAATAAGTGTTTAGACTGACTTCCATTTACGACCTGAATTTTATTTGAAATTTTTATTGCATAATAATCAATGTACGTTGTTAATAGTCAACACGAAATTAGGTGCTTTGGCAAAGAAGGATATTATGTTGAAAAAGAAATATATGTTAAAATAAATGCATTTTTATCATTAGTTCATAGTGTTATCAACTTAGAGACATAAGTCTGATTATCTTATTTCAGGACGGATTTACTGTATATATCTGTTTAAACCCCAATACTATAAATTATTAATAAAAACAAAAAGATATGTCTATGTTAACAAGTCTCATCGATACAGCATTTTTCATGAAAGTTTTGGATCTAGACAGAGCTTGATATATTCCTAACTTAATGTCAGTTGAAGAGACAAAGATATACTGAAAATATAAAAGATAGATAGATAGATAGATAGATAGATAGATAGATAGAGGGAGAGGGAGGGAGAGAGAGAGAGAGAGTAGAGCAATGCTAAGATAGAAACAATTGAAAAAGAGACAGATAGAAATAGAGAGAAGAGGGTAAGAAAGAGAATGATATAGAGACTAAAAGAAAATCAAGGAGAATAGACGAAGAAAAAGAGAAGAAGAAAGAAAAAAACAACGATATAAAGAGAGGGTGCAAAAGAGAAAGTAGGAAAAAGAGAAAGATAGATAGATAGATAGATAGAGAGAGAGAGAGAGAGAGAGAGAGAGAGGTCAAAATAATGAGAGTAAAAAACAAGCGTTTGATAGCAAGCAAAGACTTCGTTGTGTGCGACTGTATAGATGGAGGATCCAATGCGCATGCGTAAAGCTGCCAAGGCCAAGATTGCTTGGTTGCTATAGAAACAGATTCCTGTGATCTATCAAAGAGATGCCCTTCGATATGAATGGTCAGAGAAGCTGGTGAAAGAAATTGTCGTTATTCCGCTCTCGCAGCAGACAACGCAAGAGTCGCGTTGTTTGTCATAATTCATTTAAAAAAAAAGAAAAAAGGACAATGTATGCGGTCTAGAAGAGTATATATTTAAATAAATTTGATCAGATTTTTTGCAATGTAACTGTGTGCATTGATAAAAGCGAGATGTCCAGCACAGTTATTTGTATATATATATATACACTGTTATAAATTATAATTTATTTCAACAGGTAAGTTTTTAACACCTGTCTCATTAGACCGAAATTACAAATGATTTAAATTTATCCAGAATATTTTAAAAAACAAACAAACATGATAGCAGAAAGTCTAGGCGCTTGACCTAGAATATCTATTTTCTGGGGGTTTATAATATTGAAGACATATTTGGAGGAGGAGGTGTTGTTACCTTTCAATCTGATTTTCTTGTGTTAAAGATATCTATAAAAATAGGCCTATTATATACAGTGCGGGGAAACAAATATTCGTACACATACGAATTTTTAATTTATTGTATTTCCAACTAAAGAATAAATATACTTTTCATATAATTAACTGTACACAGATGCATAATAACTAAATATGCATAGAAAACAAAAAAAATATTTAATAGAAATAAATCCCATTTTAATGGGTGAAAAAATATTCGTACAATGCAAATTTCAGATTTTAAAACTTTTAAATTGCTTTAATACTCTAAATTGTTGAAAAGGAATATTCTAGAATGTTCCAATATTGTTATCAGCAGTTACTTTTAGCTTAAAAAATACAATCAGAATATTATGTAATTGATATTCATGCAAGAAGGTTATCATCATGGCAAGAGTTAAAGATTTGAGAAATTCGCAAAATGGACTGATCGTTAAGCTCTGGAAAGAAGGTAAAAGTTACAGGAAAATCTCAGACAACCTGAATATTCCATTTACTACCTTTAGTTCATTCATTGCAATAAACAATGAAATTCATAGGAACAATCTAAAGTCACGCTTCCCTCGTAAAACTCCACTGCTATTGAAAAGATACAAAGATGTCAGGAAAATCTTATTGGCAAAGAGTAAAATGGACAGACGAAACCAAAATTAATTGTTTGACCGTAATTCTAAAAATCATGCATGGAAGAAAGATGGCGATATGTTCAAACAAAAGAACACAGTTCCATCTGTGAAATTTGGTGGTGGCACTATCATGAATTGGAGATGGTTTATTTTTCTGCAAAATGTACTTTGCAACATTTCAGTAATAGATGGTAGAGTGAACGCCGCAGCATATCAAAATATTTTAGAAGCGAATTTAAGGATTTCGGTTGAAAATATTGAACTTCCTCCTGATTGGATCTTTCAACAAGATAATGATCCTAAGGACACTGCAAAATCTAAGAAGAAATGGCTTGCTGAAAATAATGTAAATATTCTGAAATTGCCAAGTCAGTCCCCAGATTTAAACCCAATCGAGATTGTGGCGTTATTTGAAAACTCAAATCCAATTGTGAGCTCCAGCAAACATCCCGGATCTGAAGACCATTTGTGAAGAAGAATGGAAGAAAATACCAAATAAAATTTCTAAATCATTAACTGAGAAGTAGTAGATGAGTTTCTGTAGATGTGAATAATGGCTATTCTGCAAATTTTTAAATGGAGATTATGTATTCTTTTTTGCATTGTACGAATAATTTTTTCATCCATCTAAATGGATAAATGAGATTTATTTCTATTAAATCCAGATCTTTTCTGTATTCTATGCATTTTTTAGTTATTATGCATCTTTTTTCAGTTAAATATTTTGAAGATTATGTTTATGGTCCAAGTTCCTTGTACCACGGTGATGGTCCAAGGTTAGAACCAATGAAAGAATAACAGGAATACAGTTATGGAATACAAAGATATATTACAACAGAAATATAATACAAAAGAAGTAGAAGTATTAGTAATGACTATCAGATTTGGTTAGAGTGAACTATGTTGTCTCGACAAGTATCACTATTTCAATGTCCTTACAATATGCTCTCAATTATCTCTCCTCATCTTAGAATCTCTCCATCATACCTCTTGAGAGGCGCAGTATTTATAATGTCAGGAATAGTCCATTATTATTATACGTAAGTTCCCATAACAAGTCATTAGTTGGAAAGACAATAAATTAAAAATGTGTAGGTACACGAATATTTTCTTTGTCCCAATATATATATATATATATATATATATATATATAAAACGAAGCGAGCGAGGGACTAAAATAAAAGTGAATAATCTACAAAGATTATATCTACAAAGGTAGGTAAAAAATGATCCGCACTTTCTCCATAACATAACCAGGCCTGTTACACTGTCCTCTATTCATGTGTACTTATAGTTGGCGCTATTGTTGTCACATGATCGAAGTTTGAGCTTGGTCGCGCCACTTTTCTTACTGCTGTTATAGTGTAAACATGGCTGCAGTACCATGGAGGAACAAAGAGTAGTTACTCAAATGATTGGTGTTACCTTCAGCCTCCTGACTCCAGAGTTTCGTAGTCGGACATGTGAATCATTTACTTATATTAAATGCGATTAATGCTCTATCTTCGATATATATATATATATATATATATATATATATATATATATATATATATATATATATATTTTAATTTCAATTAAAAGGTGCAATCATAATTTATAAATTCATGAATCATTCATACAAAAAAAAAATATAGAGGTTAATGATTTAAATGGCGAGAATACATCGTCGCAAACACATAAATAAGATACACCAACCCCGAACCTGTATATGAATGATATGATTCCTGTTTATAAATTCCAGTTGCATAAGGTCTTCTTAATTTTTTACAAGGTATGGAAATAGATTTTGTTCTTGTTTTTACTTCTCGGTAATAAGAGGACAACGAAAATAGAGATGTAATCCGAAAAAATGCTATGAGAAATGTGTTATTGCTTTGGAACGCACTAATATTTCTGAAGCAGGCATTTATAAAATAAATGGCCAAATTTGTTCATCCCAATATATTGGAGAAACAAGTAGAAGTTTGAAAAAACGCATTTATGAGCACAAAAGAGACCTCACAAAAAACAACTTAGCTAATGTACTAGTCATACATAGAACTAAATTCAAACATAATTTTGATTTTAAAAATGCTACACTCATAAAAAAAAGAAAATAACTCATTCAGAAGGAAAATTCTAGAGAGTGCCGCCATAGAATATTAACCAAATATTAATCTGCGCCCAGGTTTTTTCCCCATTTCACCTTTCTTAACAAAATTACTGCTCTTACAGACAAATATACACAACAGATTCATAAAATCAAAAGAAAATGGTTGAATACAGCAACGCAGATATAATGACAATATTCTCCACACGTGACAAATACTGACGTTATTTTTCAGTTAAAAATATGAAAATAGCGTTTCTCTACATTCCAGTTGCTAGGTACATTCTGTTTTTGTTTTTATTAGTTACTTTATTCAATTAATTTCATTTTCGTATTTTGCTTTGATAAAGTCCACATTGGACGAAACGCGTCAGCAATTACCAGTTTTCCTATTGTCATTTTTATTCATAAATATATATATATATATATATATATATATATATATATATATATATATATATATATATATATCGATAGATAGATAGATAGATAGTATAGATACATAGAAAATATTCTGTATGGACAAGGCGCAATGCAGAAGCACATTTTTACAAGGCATTGTGTTCTAAAATAAGACCTTCATTTACTTCAAAGCGACATTATACTGAACAATTTAGCTATATTATGAGGTAACATGTTATACAGTGCATTAGTTTTAATGCGATCTTCAATAAACAATGCAAATTTAAAACATTTTGTCTTATAATTTGTGCCCAGTAAGTATTATGGTGTTATATACACATTTATTTACTTTTTGTTTTTATTAATTATGATCTAATAAATGGTGTAAGATCATATTCCTGTTTTTCGAGTAGCATATTTGTAAACTTTTACAATTTTTTATAGAGTTTATACTTATCGAATAATATACATAAATATTATGCCGTAAAACAAAATAAACCAAACCAATATATATATATTTTCCTGTTTTCTTTTTTTTTTTTGTTTTTTGGTCGTGCTAAAAGTATGTTTCAAGCTGAAAACTCTCTCAAAATATATCTACATCCTTTAAATGCAAACTTAATCACTTTTGTGAAATGTTCGATCTACCTGAAGATCAGGGTGTCAAACCTGTACACCCCTATTTTTAATGAGATAATCTTTTAGTTTACTCTTTCCCTTGAGCATAAACATAACGTTTATATTCGTGTACCATGTGACTTTTGAAGATCTAATTTTGAAGTTAATGTTAAGAGGGTCGCATCATACATGAGATATACAAAGCGCATACACTGCTGGCCCTGGCTACACCGTTGACAAGACTATATATCCATTTACTATAGTCAAAAAGTACAGCTGTATTTAAAATAGACATGATTTTGATAAAACTGATGCTTTACTTAACTATATCCAATAATAATGCATGTAATATTCACATATAATTATTATATGTAATTATAAAATATAAACACCGAATATGCATCTTTTCCATTGTTTACGTGTATAAGATGTTGAGATGTTTTCTCGTTCGGTTGTTTATGGCTGTACGTGTTTACGCAACGGGTATAGCGTTACTAACGATACTTTTATCGTTCTCTTTTACTTATTTAACTGGAAGATGGAATAAAGATATAGAAGAAAAGAGGTTAGTCTATTGTAATTTGGTTTCTCAAAAAAGGAACTCGCATGATACACGAGACACATGATCAAATTATTTTTTTAAGCGAAAATTTGGGGCTCGCACGATACGCGAGACCGTGCATTGCAGGAATATATACAGTAATTCAATTCCATAATTTAGTTGAAAATTATTCTTGGGGATCAGAAACCAAAAATTTCCACTTGGATCTTTTTTTTTTTCCCAAACAAA
The DNA here is from genome assembly GCA_903632075.3 of Acanthosepion pharaonis. Classification (NCBI taxonomy): domain Eukaryota; kingdom Metazoa; phylum Mollusca; class Cephalopoda; order Sepiida; family Sepiidae; genus Acanthosepion; species Acanthosepion pharaonis. The sequence goes on along the minus strand of CAHIKZ030004577.1, from coordinate 2,738,042 downwards.
CTGGATAAATAAAAGTTGGTGTTCTGAAAATGAACACTAGGGGATGGGTGTGGCGGCCGTAACCGTCTGGGTAGCTATCGAATATCATACAATTCATGTTGAGTAGCACTGGCATTAAGAGGGCAGATATTATCCTTTTAGTACAGTTCATCTCTTTCTGTTTGTTAGGATGATTTAAGATCGGGTTGAATAAAGTTGTGGACATACGTGACGCTGACCAATACCCAAGCAATTGGAGTCCAGTTAGAAATAACCCCCCGTCGGGTATTCCAATTCGTTCAGGGTGTATTTGGACAGCATTCCTCCTTTTTACAGGTTTATTTGAAGATGATTGGCAAAGCACTGCGATTAAGATTTTTTTTTATATTGTCTTTTTTCTTGCATACGCACAAGAGATTTCTTTTTTGGACAGAGATAAAAACTATTTAAATGATCTTTGGATTCGAGATAATCTCTTAGCGATTATCAAGTATTATTTTGTTTGTCTTAAAATGAAAATTGTGATGTTAATATTTTTCAGGAATAGAAATATTTCTTTTTTTTTTTTGGTTATTAAAAACTGTCAGTATATTGTGGCCGTGTTCATAATTAATATTATTAAAAGTTGGTTTCTGGTCTTTCAGATTAAAGTTTTCATTGTTTTAAGCGTTTTCTGCAGTTAGATTAGTGTATAATATTGATTGTTTTCCACGAGTACACATACACACACATTACATACACGGACATGCATATATATATATATATATATATACATCATTTTGCAAATTAATTGAAACAGCTGCATTAGTTTGCTTTTTTCATCATACGCTTAGTTTTAGATCCATTGAAGTGACAGGGAGTAATCGATTTCTATTTTTTTCAAAATTAGGTCATTTGCAGTGCTGTGAAGTAATATGAATCTATTTTCGGGGTGTATGATGAAATTTTTTGGCCTTGAAAAATATTGCGTCATCCATGATGACTTCAGATTTTCATCACGACCAGACTGTCGAGTAATTGCCCTACAGCCATTGTCTACGATGGCCGTTACTCCAAGGAAGCGTACGAAAAGTGTAACTCTGCACGAACACAATGGCAAGCCTTACCAGTGAGCAAATCAAAGTACTATCGACTGGCTCGAAAACTCTAAAAAAATTTAAATCCAATCGAAAATCTATGGTCAATCTGCAAGGAACCGCTTCGTGGAATGGACATACGAAATACTAACATGTGCACTGGGTCATCTTTCATTGGAAAAATACGAAAAAAATATTTAAATAATAACGGAATTATTCGTTTTGTTTAGATTAATTTACACAAGAGTGTAGAGATAGATAGATATATAGACAGACAGATATATATATATATATATATATATATATATATATATATATAGATAGATAGATAGATAGATAGATATGAACAGGTTGAGATATATAGACTGGCTTGAAAACTCTCCTGATTTAAATCCAATCGAGAATCTGTGGTCAATCTGCAAGGAAAGACTTCATGAAATGGATATACGATGTACTAACATGTGTACTGGGTCTTGTTTCATTGGAAAAATACGAAAAAAATATGTAAATAATAACAGAATTATTCGTTTTGTTTCAATTAATTTACACAAGTATGTACTTGCATTTGTTGGCTTACCACCATGATCTAAAATGTCAGGTGGTTCGACTTTTCGAAAGGTACGTTCGGTTTTTCTTTTCGATTCCGACAGCGACAACACGTGTCTTTTTTTCCTCCTGCAAAAGTTTCCGGATTTAACAATTTCAAAGACATCAACTCAAGATTATGATAAACGATTTTGTTTCTTTCTTTACTCTTTTTTTTTCTGTAAACAAGTTTGCTTAATTGTTCTTCGTTTAATGTCTGTGTTTTGAGACTTTATTGAGTTTGCAAAATATTGTTTGCGGGTCCAAAAATACCAGCTGACGTAAAACGACGATTCATTGAGTTCCGAGAACACACTGAACTCCTTCACTACATTGAATCTTAGGGAAGGATCTCAGAAACAGACGCTTCACTGTCATGAGCGTTACTATATCACTAAAGGGCTGTGGCGTGACCCTTCAGGACATAGGCGATCATGGCTCTCCACTATTTACTCTCCTTCGTAGATCTTAATATTTTTTCTTTTTGTTATTTCTCCTAAACCATTTGCGATCCATTTATTCAAGCTAACAAAGTAGGTTATGCGATGTTTGCCTCTCTATCTCTTGCCTTCGCTGTCCAGAGAGTGTCAGATTTTCCAAGTCCTCTTTCCTCATTATTTACCTTAGAAATTTCAACTGTCTCTTCCTGATTGTAAGTACGCGTTTCCATTTTGTTTCTATTTTCTCTACTACTCTCCAAAAAAGTGTAATCAGGATAAAAACATTTAAAGTATTTCAAATTTATATTGCAGTAATTCTAGTATTTAAGAACTTGAGATACGTATAAAATGAAGGTTGCCGCCCAAATAATTAATATATATATATATACACACACACACACACACACACACACACACACACACACATATATATATATATATATATATATATAATATATATATATATATATATATATATATATATATATATATTGTAGTAAACTGTAGTATTTAAAAACGTGAATGGCTTAATAAATAAAAGGAATTTAGATTATTTGGAATTTTAGTTAAGCAGACGTATTTCTTTTGAAAGATATTACAACATTCCAAAATAAGCAAGCAGCCAAATGGAACAGTTGCTAAGTATGAAACTGTCTGCAAATGCGTAACTAAATAAAAGAATAACTTATTTGTTATGCATATATATATATATATATATATATATATATATATATATATATAAAGAGAGAGACAGACACACACATTGGGATATGAATATCTCTATGTACCTTTATACAAATATATGTACAGAGAGAGATGGATTGAGCAATAAATGGCGTGAGAGATTATTTTAAATACATTGAGATTGATAAATATATATTCATAAACATCTTTAATTAAACATAGATTAGCATAAGGAGAGTATATATATATATATATATATATATATATATATATATATATATATATATATATATATATATATATAACGTGTCAAAAGCACGTGTGGTACATGCCCACGTCAGCCGTGAACTAGGGCAGGTAACAGAGTTTCTATGCCTAGGGCGGTACTGCCACCCCTGGTGCCACCAACAGCTTTTGCCACCGGAGAGGGTATTGTTTTTCTTTACTTGTCAGTCTCTTGCGATTTCTTTTTACAACCGAAATTTTCAACGTTGTGTTTAAATAAACAAAGCGCATGTGGCGACCGCTATTAATGGCGTAGAATGGAAGGTAAACAGATGTGTTTCACGTCCGAAGTAGCATTGTTCTCCGAGCATGGTTTTTATTTAACTTTGTTTATTTTGGATCTTGACAAGATCCAGCTCGATGCCTGTTGAACTGGAGACGATGTGAAGCATGTTTTAGGTTCCGGCCATTGCTGCCCACCTTCAAAAGGAAGGAAACTTTTGCCCGTCCAACGAATCTACGGAACCTGACATCAATAGTTAGCACCGCTTTTCCACTCAGTCGTAGCACAAAAATTCATAGCGGTTCTTCTTTCGCTTGCGCGACTTCTCCATATTCTCCTCCCATGGAACCGTTAATTCTACTAGGAGGACACAGTTCTTTGAATCAGACCAGGCTACAATATCAGAGCATGAGTCTGTCTGAATGATGTGTACCGAAAATTGCAGAGGTATTCTAAGATGAATTAACACCCTCCAATCACGGGTTTCACTCAGTAGTGTCATGTTGGGAGAAATTTGGGTCTTTCCTGCAGGTTGTTCACCTTCCTTGTGAAAACGGATCTTAGGTTCTGTGGCCGTTACATGCTGTTTGTTGCTTGCCTCACTCTGTGTACTGTTGGTGTACTAGTGAGCCAGCCAAAATGCGCTGACTCATTTTATAGTTCACCAATAGAAGGGTTAACCAATCAGAAGGCTCAAAATATTCAATGCGACGTCTATAAAGGCGGCCATGTTTTTTCCCGAATATGCACTGTCAGTCTTTGATATCGAAGACTGAAGAATTACGGAACAGCTGTTGGTGGTATTGGCGATATAGTGAGAATCAGTAGCGTGTCTGACTCGTGAGTGTTAAACTTTAACGTTGTTTCATTGAACTGATTACGTACTGCGCTGTATTCTATATTCATAGACTATGGTGAACATGGTCAACATGTACTGAGCATGACCATGACCATTTCCAGCACTTCGTTATGATGCCACGTGTACATATGCAGTGATTGTGGGCATGCATAAAACAAGCGACGTAAAGTGCCTCGATCACTTTGACATAATGCGCATACATCAGTGTCAGTGTACCCCGCCCCCTACAGCTTGAGGTTAGTCGAATTTGGTAGGTTGATCGCCGGAGGAACATTGTTGTTAATGGCTCCATTGCATGCAGGCTATTCGTTGATAGCTTCATTGGATCAATATCACTTTATGGAGTCCAAGCATATTTTTGGACGTAGAAACAGCAGTAGCTTTTCGCTACTCTTCCTCGAAATTCCTGATTTCTTCAATCACCATGTCGCGTTTACGCTTTTTAACTGGTTGCTCGTGCTGCCCATGCCAGCTGGGTTGGTTTCTCCTTAGTTCGTAGGCTGGATTCTGCTTCTTGCCTGGCTTCTACCGCCGATCATTTGGTGACAGTTATATCAGTTATATAAACTGCGGACGAACTCATCTGCTGAGTTCCTCATCAACATGTAAATGCGTAGATTCCCGACCTTGAACTCTTCTATCAATGAGGCAATGGTAAGTTGTAGGTTTCCGGAATCAGTAGAGATTTCCACTGTGGAGTAGCAGGGGTACTCCAAGTCATTAGCGCAGGTATATGTTGATACTGCGTCTGCTGAATGCGAGACAGAATAATACTATACACCTGCAACGGCCACAGAAGCCGAAGCAACAAACCATGTTGGTAGCTCCAAGCCTTCAGCTTTTGTATCTACAAAAATAACGTACAAACAATATATATATATATATATATATATAAAAGTGAACATAGAAGTCAACACTTAGAGGCGACAGTCTGTTTAATGCTATATGCAATCGTCAGGCCACATATGCTATTATTTTTCTCGGCTATTTATATATATATACGTGTTACTGGTGCATTGTGGGTATTCTATTATGCCGGTAAAATAACCGCCATAATAGAATACCCACAATGCACCACTAATCCGTATATATATAAATAGCCGAGAAAAATAACAGCATATGTAAAATAACCGCCATAATAGAATACCCACAATGCACCACTAACCCGTATATATATAAATAGCCGAGAAAAATAACAGCATATGTGGTCTGACGATTGCATATAGCATGAAACAGACTGTCGCCTCTAAGTGTTGACTTCTATGTTCACTTTTATATTTACACACGCTCTATCTCTGATATTGAGCACTTTATTCCATAAATATAGCACACCTTAGGACTATATTTCTTTATATATATATATAATATATATATATATATATATATATATATATATATATATATATAATAAAAGTTCAAACACTATTATGCCATATTTATAATTTATTACATTGGAATCGTAATCACGATCCAATACATCAGACCTACAAAGTCAAAAAAGAAATCGGAAAATATAACTCCGGGTATAAAAAACAAAATTTTACTGAGTGTATATGTGTGGGAGCGGGAAACAAGTGTGAGAGGGAAATGTATGAAAGCTCTAGAGAGAGGGTGTAATAGAAGAAAGAAGAACAGGAAGGCCTAAAAGTGAAGGTAGGTATTAAAATTTAACAGAAAGAAATTTTAAAGAGAGGAGTTAAATGACTGTTTAAATGAGTGAGATACAGATAAATATGAATTATTTTTGATGCATAATTCATTACTGAATCGCTGATCTAAACTAAAATTAAAAATGATTAAAAATGTTTAATCTATCCTGAACATTGAGTTCTACCTTGATTCTATCCTCTTGGGAATTTATATATATATATATATATATATATATATATATATATATATATTAAATTTATATTTAACAAAGACAGCAGTTAAAAACGTTATACAGAGACAATTCAGCGGACAGAACAGACGGCCCGTGTGGTGGTAAGGTGGGTGGTGAAAATTATCTGACTTAAAAAGAAAGAAGCCCAACAAATTCAACCCAGATGTTAACCTTAAGACCCGAAATTGAGGTTATGAGAAAGAGGAAGTGATACAGAAGGAAGGACGAAAAAAGGAGTTTTATAAAACAAAATTTTTTATTAATAATTATATAAAAATATTTATCCCCACCAAAATTTACCAAAATATGCTTACAAATAATATATAAGACGAATAAATCGTATTTAGATAATTTATATTAAGAAATAATATATTAAAAAAATAATGATATAAAAATAAAATAATTATATTAACCATTTAAAAATAATTATATTAACCACTTAAAATTTATATTTTTAAATATATATATATATATATGTATATATATATATTTATATATGAGTGAACATTGAAATCAACACTCTTGGGCCTCTGAATGAGACTTCAATGTTCACTTTTATATTTACATACGCTCTATCCTGATATTGAGCACTATATTCCATAAATATAGCACACTTAAAACTATATATATATATACATATATATATATATATATATATATATATATATATATATATATATATATATATATATATATCAGTGAACATTGAAGTCAAAACTCAGAAGCGACAGGCTGTTCCATGATAGACGCAATCGTCAGGCCGACGAATGATACATGTTTAAATCCAATCTAAGCTTTCGGCTTACATAATCCATTATCAAAGATGACATTTTCAATAAATCAAGCAACACACGGACGAAACAACAATGATATTCCGCCCTTGCTGCATGAAAAATTTCAAAGTGACGACAAACTCGTGTATACGAGATGCGGATGCGAAAATCTCGTCGCAGCTCGTGACTTCACACATGACCACGCGAGAGTGAAAAACGAGAAGTATTAAGTATGGGAAGACGTTGGTATAAACCAGTGGCTTCTGTTATAAATTATAGGCAATTAAGAATATTGGTGGAGATTTCATAGTTTATTTTGTTCAAGTTAGGTTTCAACTGAATTATGTATATACACACATGACCACGCGAGAGTGAAAAACGATTTAAACATGTATCAATATGGTGATTTCCTCTCGTCTTTTAATGATAATGTGATTAAGCTTATCAGACAATATGAAAGGAAATTACTTAAAATAAATAGACAAAACTTGTCTATACTATTTAATGAGACATGCATTAATATATATATATATATATATATATATATATATATATATATATATATATATATATAATAAAAAATAAATCCTACTCACTTATTCTGTTCTTAGTCTGAGTTTCTTGGTGATCATCTCTACTCATCAAGTTACTTCATTGTAACATTTTTGCAGTTAATTCTCTCGAAGAGTGGATGTAATCAGAGAATCTCAGAGTCGACAAAAGTAAAAAATTAATTTCTTTTACTGATTAATACTCTATCTATTGATATCAAATTCTATAATTACAATGACTGCTTGCAAGTAAAACATTGTCTGCAATAATACTCCAGTCAACCATGTATTTTTAGAGCAGACAAAAGACAAAATCTTATTTTTAATTTTTATATCTTTATGTATAAATGCCATGACCCATATGGAAATGGTAAATATGTCTGAGGCACAATGTTACCATTAATGATGTTCTATTCAAAAATATCTCGCCTCAAGTAAATACGAGTCACTTTTCGTCATTTTTAATGTTTTCTTCATTGAGCTGCCATTTTATCGCTGCCTCAAATTATAGGCACTTTCACGGAACCCAATTCTGAAAGATTCTTGGTTGTCTGTCCGCTGAATAAGATCGTTTTGTCGAATAAGCTGACCTGTTATTTATCGTGTCTATTCACTGTCATTAACCCAAACTGGAGGATTATAGTTCGGATCCGATGTTTATTGGTTCAAAGCTTCTCGGCGAAATAGACGCAAGTCGAAAACTTTTCCTCAGCTTCAAAGACGAAAATCAATGGAGGAAGAAGTTCAAGAAGCGATATTTACTGCCGTTCTACAGTTATCAGCGAGTTCGTCTGAAAACCTATTGTCAAGGCGTTGTATCACTTAATCATATGTTCCACAAAGAAGCTTTGACAAGATTTACTCTCATCAAACAAGTATATATCCTTTGGAATTTAACCGTAAAATATATGGCTTTACTTACGCTGCATTACGCCGCATTGCGCTGCCACAAGAAATATTAAAAATATTGATTTCTGCAAACGAATTTTGAAAATTCGTATACTCGAAATGCTGATAGTTTAGACAAATCAACTGTAGTCGTGATCGTCGAGTCAATATGAACGACCCTTTTTTTAGTTACATAGAATACCCTTCGTCAGGGCTACATTAAACTGGATAAAATCTTTTGTTCTTAAGAACTTTAATATGTCTCACACTTAAAAAAAAAAAAAAAAAACTAAATCAACGATTTTATTAGAATAAAAACTTAGATGGCCTCATCATTTAATATTAACTCATGGGTGTCAGTTTTAAAACACCTACCCCGCCTCACATTTTCAAACAAAATCAAGACTTATGGTGTTAAAAAATTTACCTTGCCTCATAATTTTAAACGAAATCAAAGGTTACAGTCTTAAACATGCTTTTGGTATTTAGAATTTTCATTTTCCTACTAAGTAATGGATATAAATCATAGTGATAATTTACTATAAGATTAATAAAAAAATATTGTATAAATATAGTATAAAATTTAGTATAAATTTAGTATAAAATTTGTATAAATTAAGTATAAAACTTAGTATAAATTTAGTGTAAAATTTAGTATACATTTAGTATAAAATTTAGTATAAAATCTAGTATAAAATTTAGTATACATTTAGTATAAAATTTAGTATAAATTTAGTATGAAATTAATGTAAACTTTGGTAAAAATTTAGTATAAAATTTAGTATAAATTTGTTATAAAATTTATCCTAAATTTAGTATAAAATTTAGTACAAATTTAGTATAAAATTATAGTTAGAATAATATTTTAACACATTTTTTAAATTTCGCTATTTAAAAGCAAATCTGCTATTCTAAAAGCTGTTATCGAAAAGCAAATCAGTGGTTTTAAGGTTTAAATAAAACTTTTCTACACCTCATATTTTTAAAAATATGACGTGCAGAAAAGTTTTATTTAAAGCCTAAAACCACTGATTTGCTTTTAAATATCAGCTTTTAGAAAATTTTAACCTTTAGAATTCGTTTGCATCAAGCAATTTTGAATATTTTTTGTAGCAACTGTTATTGCCAAGTGGTCACCTCTTTTACGTAATATCAGGCCTCCTATATGGCGGTGAATACTCGACTATCTTCTCATAGATGAAGAATAGACGTGAGTCAACAGAAATGTTGTTCTACTGAAGGATGCTGAGAATGCATTTGTAAATGTGAGCAACGATGAAGTTTTACGGAAAATGGAAAGAAAAACATTTATACATACAACCAAAAAAAGAAACTGAACATTACTAGGTGACATAATGAGGAAAATAGGCTTGGAAAATTTGACACGTAGAGGTTATATTAAAGCCAAGAGGGATAGAGGAAAGCTGCGAATAACTTACCTAAGAAGGGTGTGTAAATGGTTAGCAGAAGATAGACTCTTTTTAATCATAAAGACAAAGGTTAGAAAATAGAGGAGAGCCATGATCTCTCATATCCTGAAGGGACGCGTCACAGTGAGGAAAATGTAAAATTAGTAACAGCGATCGAGAAAATATGAAAAAAATATGTTATAATATTTACATTATTTACATTATTCGGACTATTGTCCTTATCTTTAAATAGTGTACATAATACCTCATCTCAGAAATATAGACAGATACTGAAAGGCCGAAACGTTGTTATAAATATGGCGACAAAGATGAGGACAATAGTCCGAATAATGTAAATAATGTAAATAATGTACATAATACCCCATCTCAGAAATATAGACAGGTAGTGAAGGCCGAAACGTTGTAATAAATATGGCGACAAAGAGATAGATAGATAGATAGATAGATAGATAGATAGATGTAAACAAACGGTGATAGAAAGAAAGAAAAAAATAGCTGTAAACGGACTGAAATGGACAGAAAAAGAGATTGATAAATGTATACATAGATGTAAACAAACTTAGATAGATAGATAGATATATATATATAGATAGATAGATGTGAAGAGCCGTCTACTCTGACCGTGTTCTTTATTAAGTCAAGTAAAAACTTACTACACATTTCTCCAGCACTCTATGACCATTATATACGAGTCGATGTGTCATAAAAAATACTCAGTGTTTCATTACAGGAAATAAACTATGACTTTTGTGAATTGTCGTTACAAACGTCCACAAGTTACAATTTTATGAGAAAACAGGAGTTACCTTCCTATATATATATATATATATATATATATATATATATATATATATATTCCGGTTTCGCGTCTCTGCAGTAGATTTCTTTTATTTTTTTATTTTTTATTTTTTGCATGGGGAGAGCATAAAAATCACTCTCTGGTTAGATGTGGTTGCGTCACCAGCTCCGCTTTATTGCAGTAGATATATTCAACGTAAAGTTTATTACTTGTCAATTGTCACTTGAAACCAACGGCAGAGAATAAATTGAACGGACCAATTTGGATTAGTGGCAATGCGTGGGGCTGAAGGTCACGGCAAAGTAGAGGAATCATTGCTGTTGCTAATTTAACAAGTGAAATATTTGCCTTTTCGCACCCAACTGACAAGAATAAGAACATTATCAATGCGATTAAATTTATTATGATTACTATCCTTGGCGTAATATCTATCTATCTATCTATCTATCTATCTATCTATCTATCTATCTATCTCAGACGGTTCATATCTAGATAGATAGATAGATAGATAGATAGATAGATAGATAGATAGATAGATAGATAGATAGATGTATATGGTTACGATAAAAAGCATACATATACGTACATATATATATATATATATATATATATATATATATATATATATATATATATATTCTAAATGAGACCTACCAATCAAATTATTGTTCCTTGCCTGGCGTCTCAGCTTCGGTCACTTTCACACCACTGTACAGTTGGTGCCCTGTGTCTTTTCTGTAAATACTTTCGGGGTAATTGCTCTGTGATATGGTACCTAGACTTTATGAATTTAAGCAAGGTACTAGGTTGGTAGCAAGTTCAATTTGCAGTTGAATTGGCTAAGAGTAACCGTAAGTTCTATGGAAACAGTTTCTTCTCTTGCACTTCTCAAATGTGGAACTTTTTCCTGGATCCATACTTTCCAACCAACCTTGATTTTCAAAAATTTAAATATGTCTATCGCTATCTACTGACTACTTGACTATTCTTCTATTGTTTCTACTGCTTCATAATGTTTTTCTGTTTTCTAATTCTTTCACACCCAGTGATCCCCTAGTGTCTTAGTGGCTTTACTGCCTTGTTTGGGGTGAATTTGATTAAGAAAAAACAAAAACATTCAATTTTATTCCTCCTTCATCCATCCAACTTTTTGGATGGACATGAATATAAATACGAGTGATAAGAGTTTTCTATCATCATTGCAGCATCTTAATACAACTGTATAATTTTCCTCTTTATGGTTACATGATTTAGAACTCTTGGATTCTACTCTTTTGTTTGATGACACATTGAATGCCGAAGAGACGTCGTCCATATTTGAAATTTGTGAAGGATCAAAAATATTTTCTCCCATCGGTTTTTTTTTTTACAACGGTGTTTATCCTTTACAAGGGCCCCTCAGGTAGAGGTTCAGAGAGTAAGACGCTTATCTTATGTGGATATGTGCGGAAGATAATGGTTAATCCTAGACTTGAACAGATTAAGATTGTAGCGATCGGGGAAGAATCCTCTTCGTAGTCGGGTCCACAATGCAACGTTTCCTGGAAAGAATCTCTTTGTGTAGAAGTTACATCTCCCGGGGGCGGGGGGATATGAAGGGAATGAGGGGTGGTTCACTACAATGTTACTGACATGGCGGGCCTTAGCCGTGAAGGTTAGGACTGGTGGAACATTCTCCATAGAAATAGCGATAGAACTGCGAGAAGCTTGCCATGGCTGGTCTGTGAGAAAGGGGTTTCGGAATGGAAAATAAGTAATCGCCTACAAGGACGCGGAGACGTTTAGGAACCCTATTGAGACTGAAAAGTGAAGACTGGGCAGCTTCCGTCCAAATATGGCAGCATAACTCTATTTTAAGCCTCTACAGAAGGATGCTAAGTATACCATGGACCGATCGTGTGAGCAAAGATGAGGTCTTTGAGAGGATTCAAACAAAGAGGAAGCTTATACTTAGCATCAGGCAGCTGAAATTTCTGGGACACGTACTGAGAAAGGAGAGCTTGGAGAATCTGATTCTCACAGGTCGAATAGAGGGAAAGAGAGATAAGAGAAAGCAACGCATGACATATCTAGAGGGTTTAAGCAAATGGATGACAGAACAGAGACTGGGGGAAGTAGCAAAGGCACAAAACCTATTGAAAGCTACAAGGGATAGAGGGAAGTGGAGAGCCATGATCGCCTACGTCATGAATGGACCCGGCACATAAAAAGGGAGAAAAGTAGAGGGTAGCAGGAGCGAGGTACTTACTGGATCGGTACAGGGAACTGTTAGGAACATTAAAAAATTAAAAAGCGTATAATTTGAAGGTAAATACGTATATATTTAACATCAACCGGAAGACGCCTCTAAATTTAAACATGAAAATAAAATTTTGGTAAGCCATCTATTTATATAATAATAAAGTTCTGTGACTGCGTGCGTGTTTGGGTGGTGCGTCCGACCGGCGCATTATGATTTAAGTTAATCCGATTTAAGCGAAGATTTAAAAATACGAGTTGCCTAAAATATTTTAAAGTTAAAGACAGACACAAAGAGATCCTGCTTTGCTGTTTCGTCCAGTTGTTTTTAGAGAAATTATTTATATTTCATCTTTCTTTAAAAAAAACATTATTTTAAATATTTAAAAATTATGCTTTGGCATATTTAAAAAATATTTTCACGTGAATATGATTTAAAAATATTTCTTGTCATATAAAAAATATTTTAAGGTAATCTCTATCTCTAAAAGGCAGGATATGTGTGCATGTGTGTGTGTGTGTGTGTGTAACGAATGCACGGCTGTAATTTTCGACGGATTTGCACCAAAATTTACATACACATGCTCCAAGTTAGCGGGAAGGCCAAGACCGACTTTGCATTTCTCAAATCCCATCGATAGTGGAAATAATCGATTTTTTCATGCTTCTACAGCAGTTTTCATGTAGTTTGCGGCCATTTTCAACTGGCCAGATTGGGAGCCTATATTTGTCTGCCACGAATAGACAGGAAGATTCTATTGGCCAGCGTGAGAGCCAACAACTGACTGACACGAATGTTAACTAGCATGCTAGCATGCAAAAAAATCGATAGCTGCATTCGTCACAGGTGGGAAAATTTTAAATCTGCATGGCACTTTACTCCAATTAGCTCATTCGCTTGCTTAAACTCAACGTTGATTCTGATTCCACAGAACTGGGTTGGGTGTGAAAAAGTATTTGTTGTTAACATTCTTTTTTCATTCGGTTTTTCCAGTTACGAGTCCATTTTTAAAGCTGGTCATTTTGTGTTCATTTTGTTTAGTTCTTTTTTCGTAACAGATTTAATGTTTAGTATAGAGCTTAGAAAAAATTCGCACTGTGAGATAGGCAAGAAGTAAGGCATGTAACAACATCAGCACGGCAAAGGGCACTCCTTTAAAGGCAAGGAAGGGCAAAAATATTTGAAGTCAAGTGATAGCGATTGCTGTATGAGTCGTACGATTTTTGAATCAAGCACGGTCAACGCCGGGCCATGCTGCTAGTCTGATATAAAAATATTTTAAATGAATAAGATTTAAAACTACGAACTGTTTATACAATAAGTATTTTTATTTTAACATTCTTCAAACAGAAACATTTTTAATTAAAGTAATTTTAAGTTAAAGGTCACAGTTTTGTCTAGTGTAAAATAATAATAAAAAGTGATTAACTTATAATTTACAAAGAAAGATAAAAATTAGGCATCACTAACAATATATATGTAATCTTTCAAGTGTTTTTTTTAATCATGTGTTTTACGACCATAGTACGTTGAAACATCGGTTCCTGTACGATCACCGGGGTTAAGCAACGTCGAGCCTCTTTTGTATCTAGATGGTGACCACTTGGTACTGTAAGCTTAATTGTTCAGTTTGTTTGGATAATTCGTAATTCCAATTCCCATCGTGTTCGTTATAGTCACTTACGGGCAAATACCCTGGGGGAAGCTATGAATCCACCTATTATTCTCCAGCTATGTGTCAATTAGTAAGACTTGTAACCCTAAGTGAATAAAATTTAAAACACGAGTTGTTTATACATTAACTATTTTTATTTTAACTTTCTTCAAAGAGACAATTTTTTAATTAAAATATTTTAAGGTTAAAGACAGACACAAAGAGATCCTGCTTTGCTGTTTCGTCCAGTTTTTTTTTAGAGAAATTATTTATATTTCAGCTTTCTTTGAACAAACAATATGTTAAATATTTTAAAATTATATTTTGGCATGTTTTAAAAAATATTTTCACGTGAATATGATCTTAAAATATTTCTTGTCATATAAAAATATTTTAAGATAATCTGATATAAATAAAATATTTTAAGTGATTAAGATTTAAAACTACGAGCTGTTTATACAGTAAGTATTTTTATTTAAACTTTCTTCAAACAGACAATTTTTTAAATGTTGAAATCAACTTCAATGCCTTATATGCTGAACCGTCAGGGATGCAACAGGTCACGGATAGAGAAGTCTATCTCTAAAATTATGAATGGTACATATAGATGTTTATATATGAAAAACGACACTGACCACTTTAATTGACTGGCGAAAACTTTGAAGCATGAAGCATTTAATTCCAAACTGAAATTATTTGGGACTTTAATTGGGTCTTTGGTTTTCTGTAGGCAATGACTTTTAACTTCGCAAGGGATTCATATCAGAAGTATTTATTGAATTTATTTAATTCCAGATATCAAACGCTGATTACCCAGGATTTCATTCGACCTCCATTTTGAAACAGTAAACGCTTTATATTATTTACATTATTCGAACAATTGTCCTAATTTATTGTCATATTCATGATGTTTCGGCCGTTGTATTCTCCGGGCTTCTTCAGGTTATATCCGTTGGAATTTCGAACCCAACCCGTCTTGAATATGACAATAAAGATGAGGACAATAGTCTGAACAATGTTACAACACCTCAAATCAGAAATATAGAGAGGTATTAAAAATTTGCACAAGCCATCCCCATACTCTCTGAAGGTCAATGGTGCATCACATGTATGGCGGTCGTGGGTGTGGCTTGCGCAAAAGTGCTTGACGGAGCCCCTAAATTCTTTATGAATTCGGAGTTCTCCTTCTCTCAGACCGGTTTTCAAAGTCTAGAGAACCCAATCTGCTCTGATTGTACTCAGCTGACGCTGCTGGAATTCGAACTCGGCTTGGTGGTTTTTCGTTCCTAGTTGCGGAACGTTATGCTACCTGCATGTTGATACATGCAAACATTTTGCTTAGTTTTTCATGAAAATTCGGATTGAATGCCATTAATTGTGCATGTAAATAAATATTTGAAATCGTGATCTTCAATCGGCTCAAAATTAATAATAATATATTGTGGTGATTTATTAAGCTTGGTTTAGATGTGTCACAATGCCGAAAGTAGAAGGCACCCAGTGAGGATCGAACTTATTACTCAGCCATAATTGTTCTTGCGAGACAACCTTGCAAACCCTTACACCACCTCGATGTATACCATAACACATTCCTTATTGCTTAGCTTAGGTGTGGCACAAGGCCGTATGTATTGGGACAACAAGGGAGGATCGAACTCACTACTCAGACGTAATTGCTCTAGTGAAACAACTTTGCTAAATATTACACACTTTTCTAATTGCTTAGCTTAGATATGGCACAAGGCTGAAAGTATGGGCACCCAGTGAGGATCAAACTCACTACTCTTAGTACGAGCGAGACACGCTCGCTAACCATTACCCCACGTGGAGGTCTCCATTGATTTTCTAAGCGTAGTTTAGATGTGGCACAAGGTTGAATGTATGGGGCACCCAATGAGGATCGAACTCATTACACAATCGTAATTGTTCTAGCGAGACAAGCTTGTTAACCATTACCACGCGTTGTCATGCCCTAGCAATAATTTATGATTTGAAAATTAGGGAAGTTTTTGAAAACCTGCATTTATGGCTAGTATGCTTTGAAAATCAGCAGCGATCTAAAAATATCCTTGTGCAAATTAATTGAAACAACCGCTTTAGTTTCCCTTCTTTCACCATACGGTCAGTTTTAGACTCACTGGAGTGACAGGTTGTATTCAATTTCTATTTTTTCCTCATCATTTGTAGTGGTGAGCAGTAATATGAATCTAGTTTTGGAGTGTACGAAGAAATTTGTTTGACCTTGAAAAATATTGCGTCCTCCATAATTGCATCAGATTTTCATCACGCCCGGACATTATTATCGTGACTGTTGATTAGTTGTCCTACGACCATTGTCTGCGATGGACGTTATTCCAAGGAAGCGTATGAGAATTTCTAACGATGCACGATCACACTGGCAAGACTTACCAGTGACCAAATCAAAGTACTATAGGCTGGGCCAGAAACTCTCCAGATTTAAATCCAATCTAGAATCTGTGGTCAATATACAAGGAACAAATACGAAGTACTAACATGTGCACTGGGTCATGTTTTATTGGAAAAATACGAAAAAAAATCAATAATTACGGAATTATTCTTTTTGTTTCAATTTATTTGCACAACGGTGTACCTGGACTTCAACCCTGACCTTCGGAGTTGTTAAAAATGAGCAAATATACCAAAATGCCATAAATTTTCTTGATGTAACTTGGCACCAGAATAATCGCTACTGTGCATGCATCAAGGAAAAATCTCCTGTTGGGTTACTCAGCCGCGACTGAAACACCTCAGCGTGAGCCTGTGTACTGTATAGCCAAAACATTCAAAATAGCCGTGTGAGTTAATTCTTCATATCATGAGCAGTTTTTTTTTTTTTGACAAAAATAATGTTTCACTTAGATTCATCACTACCATAACACTACTGATTATGGTCCATGTGCCTTGTGAATTTTCATAAAGCAAAAATTTCCGAACGTGGTGGAGATTAAGTAGAACGCAACGACACGGCTGACGACGACCTCTAAAGTGTTGATACAGCAGATTTTAACAAAGGCAGCAATTTGAAAAGGGTTAAACACGCCATTGCTCCAAATAGACTATTTCTTTCTTTAATGTTAAATGGCTGGATAATTTCCAGACATATGTTGTGCGTTTGAGCGTAACAAAAAACATTTATTTATAAACTTCTTTTCAACTGTCACAATATATATGTAACCATTTATATATATATATATATATATATATATATATATATATATATGTGTGTGTGTATGCGTGTCTGTGTGTGCGTGCGCGCGCGCGCGCGTGTGTGTGTGCATATGGCAGCGTCTACCGAGCTTTTGGTTTATTTAAGTCTATTCATATAAAACATTCCTCTATTCATCTCAGTTAATATTTATTTATATTGATTTATTTAAATATCATTCTTCCTTTATTTCTATCTATCTATCTCAGTGTATTCATAACTATATATCTATGTTTCACTCACTCCCCATATATATATATATATATATTACAATAGAAATTAAGATTACATAATGGTTATGAATATTGTCTTATAAATTAAGGTAATAGATATATCATAATTAACAGGATTCACTTGGATTATATAACAAGGGATTTTTACCTATATATATATATATATATATATATATATATATATATATATATATATATATATATATATATATATATATATATATGTGTGTGTGTGTGTGTGTGTATTAATTAATATAAAATACGCGTACCTACATTTTGGTTTGCACATCAAAACGTAGGTACGCGTATATGTACTGATTAACACATATCTTGGCTCTGTATAACCACATTGAGCACTATTACATTGAGCACTATTACATGTTATGCATATGCGTATGCACACCAGCAGACGCGTACAGGCCTGCTTATATTTGCCCGTTTCATTTATCCACTCTACAACTATATATATATATATATATATATATATATATATATCGTCATCTACCGACAGACTGTTTTACTGTATCACAGCTCATTAGTGTGTCTAGACATCCGGTTGCCTCTAGCTAGGATTGAAACCCGGCTGAATTGGCTTCAGTCGGAGAATCTAACCCTAAGCTGTTGGCGCACGGCAGGGATGAACGTGAATTTAAGCGTATTTATTTTTAGATAAACACGCCAGTGACTGAGAGAACTCGATTCGTTTTATCGAAGAGTATTGCATTACTAGCAGTAATAGTCACTGTTTACAAACTGACACTTTGTACCCAGAGAGCTCAACCGAAATTATTTTTCAGGAGCATATATTATATGTATGCATGTATGTAGAGAGAGAAAGTGAAGGGGATATTTTCTTTTCTGGCTCTGGGTTGACACTGTGTTAATAGTTACGTTTCAATATCTATCTATCTATCTATCTATCTATCTATCTATCTATCTGTCTGTCTGTCTATCTATGCGAGTCTCATCATTATCTATCTATCTATCTATGTCTGTCTCATCATTATCTATCTATCTATGCCTGTCTCATCATTATCTATCTATCTATCTATCTATCTATCTATCTATCTATCTATCTATCTATCTATCTATCTATGCTTGTCTCATCATTATCTATCTATCTATCTATCTATCTATCTATCTATCTATCTATCCTTTTATTAATATATATGTCTGCCTGATTACCTGTCGCTTAGTACGTAGAGAAATGTCGGTGTTATCCTATCAGAGCGAAAGTAATAGCGATATTGTCTCAAATACTTTCCGCTCTCAATTACAGTATGAATAATTACCCGTATCGTCGTATTCAGGCCTTAATTTCAATGAACTAACCAACCTCTTTGTGCTGGACGCGACGAACGCTCGTCACGAGAATAAGCAATTATTTTCTAAGTGTCAATGAAAGAAAAATGTCAATAGTTATTCATGATTTGGGATTCGCTTTAAAACCAGACAGTTTTTTTATTTTCTTTGAGCATTGTATCTTTTCCCAGGAAAACCATTATACTGACTCCTAGGAAACGGGAGGTTTGGGTTAGGTGGGTCTAAATGGGTATAAGCGGTTAAGAAAGCGTAATTGTAAATTTACTGGCGTTCGATCTCTGTCTCACGCTTTTCGTGGAAACTGCTCTATATTACACACACACACACACGTATATATATATATATATATATATATATATATATATATATAGTGCGCTTTTTACTAATATGGCAATTTGAGAATTTTTTTGTTTTTTAGGAGTTTATCAGAGACACTGTGTTAATAGTTACGTTTCAATATCTATCTATCTATCTATCTATCTATCTATGGAATTTTGGCATGAACTAAATTGTTCAATAAATAGAGTAATGTCTCAGTTGTTATCCCGAAAAGTTTCACATCGGATCGGTTCTTTTAAATCAAATATGTGGTGCAGTTCTTTTTAATCAAATATGTGGTGCAGTTCAATTTATATTACAATGAATCATTCATGCAAAAATTTTGTTAGCGAAGGGGTTTCACCATTTTATATCATTAACGTTACTAATCTACTTTTTTTACGAATGATTCATTGTAATATATATATATATATATATATATATATATATATATATATATATATATATATATATATAGTTAAGTTATGAAGAACTTGGTAATCCGTATGGGTAATCCCAAAGGAGGATGAAATCCTGAGAGCTCAATGTAAATCCAGAGCTAATATTTTAAAGAAAAACAGATTACTTTAAGGTACAATTATAATAATTTATTTCACCAGAGCCCTTTTAACGGACACCGGATCATCAGATAGCACTTCCAGAAATGAAATGAAATTTTTGGAAGTGCTATCTGTAGATCCGGCGTCATTTCAAAGGGCTCTGGCGAAATAAATTAGCTTGACGTGCCTTTACCGATTTGGCCACAGAGGAGCGTTCGGTTAGCAAGGTCGAATTTATTGTATGAAAACTTCAATCTTTCATGATTCCCTCGCTTTCATTCATATCTTCTCCTGGCGTATCCAAATGCTAACCGATCTCTCCTCTTATTTTTTGCCCGGCAGTGTCAGGGTGCACAGTGGTTTAAAGGACAATGTTGTTCCTAACCATGATACCATAATATCGCAGACAGCAGGACTAACACTGGAAATAAATTGGAACTTGTTTGGTCTCTTCTACTCCATCCGCCAGATCCCGTGAAGGCTTTATTTCTTTGTACCACTAGTTCAGCCATTTACAGCTAAGACCCAGCATACCACGTGTATCATCGTTGCATTCATATTCCATTGGTAAGGAAGAGGTTCCATTCATAGAGCTTCATCTATAGAACCGATACTTAATGGAACAGTCTTCCAAGACAATGCTTCCGTAATTACTATAATCTCAACTTCAAATCTAGGATGAACCGTTTTCAACAATCAACAACTTAATTTAGTAACCATATACTTTGAGTGGCTCTTGGGGGAACAGCATTTAACAGTAATTTTTCCAACTATATTATCGATAATTAAATAAAATTATTCCTGCAGAAATTAAATTTAGCCAACACGAAAACAAAGCTCATCAAAACATTAACAAGTTTTACTGTAACGAGATGCACAACACTCATAAAAAAAAGTATTTCCGGTGTGTCGCGTTATTAAACATTTCACTTGTTGACACGAGCAAACGTATAAAATTCACAATACAGTATAAAAATAGATATCTTTCTTTTTTTATGTGCCATGTTCTTTCAGGATGTAGGCGATCATGGCTCCCCACCTCCCTCTATCCCTTGCAGCTCTCAGCAAGTTCCTTCCCTCTGCTTCCTCCCCCAGGTAAAACTCTCTGTACATTCATATGAGATGCATTCCAGAGGGTCAGTAATAACTTTCTTAGTTATTGCAATTTTAATATCTCATTACTATACGTCCAATAAGCTGTCATGTCAACTTTTGTCATTCCAAATTTAAGGAGACGGCTGTAACAGCTCTTTGAACCCACTCTACAAGTGACAAGTTTGAAGAATGTAGCTGGGACATGAAGACAATTTGAAAGCTCGTTATAGAATAAAGTTTTGCGTTGGTAGAGATGGCATCAAAACTGTTCTTCGCTATCCCAACAACCTTGCTTCCTGTTACTTTTTGTTGTTGTCCATTCTGAAGGAGAACATCAATGGCGCTCGTTTTGAAGACGTTGAAAAGATAAAGGAAGTTGTGATAAGGGTCCTGGACACCTTCACTTTAGATGACTCCCATGGGACCTTCACGAATAAATGTATTGAAGAGAATCCTACTTTGAAGAGTTAACAGTCGATGAGAGATGTCACTTAGAGACAGATATCGGAACATCAAAACTGATGGAGGAAATTCGCAATTTTCTAGATGAAGACAATCGTTCGACTACAAAGAAACTAAGCATATAGTTTGGAATTATTCTTGAAGATATGAGCATCACGAAAATGTTACGAACAGAAGGAAAAACTAGCTGGTTACTGTAGGGCGATGGTTGATAGGCATCAAAAGCTTTCACGAAATGGACGGAGCGCTACAAGTGCATTGAAGTCAGAGGATTGCACTTTAAAGGAAACTAAATTTTTATACATTCGTTTCCTCATAATTTGTGAGGAAAGTTCACAGATGTCACTGCCATATAGGGGTATTGATATTACAGAGAAATTTGGCGTGCTTTCTTTATTTCTAACGATGTTTTTCTGTTTATTTATACGTTGTTTAGATGCCTATATAACCGCCGCTTCATCCTATATATATATATATATATATATATATAACATTAGGCAGCATATAATTTATATACAAAAAAATAATCACGCATAGAATCAATCAGCAATATTAATGCTATTATTGGCGACATCCATCGCTAGTAGTGTATAATGTATGCATTAAATTACTGTTAATCCATAGAGTGATGTGATCCTCATCTATAAAACTGTTGTCTGTTGTTTCCAGTTTATATTTTTTAGAATGCAAGTACTTTCGAATAATCCTTTATTCATCGTCAGGCATATTTTTTCTTTATAAAATCAAAAGCTTGGAGACGAAATAATTATTTGTCGACCGAAAGATGTTTTTTTTTTTAACTATGTGTTATTATTGACGGTTGTGTACAATATCGGACGTGCAAAGACGCAACGCTAAGTTTTTTTTTTATATATATATATATATATATATATATATATATATATATATATATATATATATATATATATATATATATATAGTTAATGAACGAAAATCTTGGTAATCCGTATGGATAATCCCAAGGAGGATGAAATCCAAAGAGCTCAATGTTAAATCAGAGCGAATAATTTAATTTTAAAAAAGACCACTTTAAGGTTTATATAAGCTTAATACTACCCTTCAAAAGTGTAAATTTTAAATTCATTTTTTCAATTTTGAAAGTGAAGTCTGAAGATCCAGAGAAAAATAAAATCTTTGGTGAAATAAATTATAATTAACGGAACCTTAAAGTGGTCTGTTTTTTTCTCATTTCAGTTGAGCTCTCTGGGGAAGAAGTGTGGGTTTGTAAACAGTGACTATTGTTGTTGATATAGGGAGACTCTTCGGCAAAAGCGAATTGAGTCACTGTCGGTCACTGTGTGTGTTTATCTAAAAATAACTCCGCTAAAATTCAACTTCATCCCTGTCGTGCGACGACGGCTTAGTAGTAGAATCTCCGACTGACACGAATTTAGTCGGATTTCGATCCTAGCTCGAGGATGTCTAGCCACACTGAAGAGCTGCGAAACAGCCTGTCT
>CAHIKZ030004577.1:2647500-2710000 GCA_903632075.3 Acanthosepion pharaonis | reverse complement strand
GTTTGAAATTTCAATCACCTGAAGAAAGCCGGAGCGTATAACGTCCGAAAATTTGTGAATATGGTAGTGAAGATGAGGATAACGGTCTGAGTAATGTTATTTTCCTGAAAAAAATGTATTGGTAGCAAGATTTTATAAATTTCAACCGACGATACTACTACCTGCTCGGTCAATGAATGCCGAATTTTTCCACATTGGGATAGGACTAAAATTATTATTATCGTTAGTGATGAGGAAAACATATACTACACTTTGATCCCATCTCACTGACTAACCAGAGGAGTGTTAAACATTTCCTTATAAAGGAAATCTCGCCATTACTATTATCATTTGCTTGTTTCGAAAAGTTCTGTTCCAGCTTCAGCTCAAATTATGTACGTTGCTTGACTATCCACGTATTCAAAACTCTGTTACTGAAGGATTCGGTTAGATTTGTTTAACGGCATATCAACTTTTTATGGGTCATTTTATGCGAATTTTAATTTCTTTTGTCATCATCATCATCATCATCATCATCATTTTTCGACCGCAGTCGGGATAATCGAGCCAACTCGAACGATCTGTATAGTATGTTATACTCTAGGCTAACATAGAATTTTGAATTTAGAATCATTTTTTCTCCTAGGCTAAAGAACCCAGTGTGTCCTGCTATTTATCCCCCTCTTCTCTTACTGTCATAATTGGGGCTGCGAAGAAGAAGGATTCATACCTTTCCCAAGAGTATTAGTACGTAAGTGAATGCAATGGATCCGACTGGAATTCGAACTCGGTTGTCCTCTATCCGAGCTGCTATATATTACTCCGCCGTTCCTCCTTTTACAGTAATATGCTATGTTATTTTGCTTTCACAGTTGAATACATGGTAGATGATATTTAGCTTTTCTGTATATGCAAGTTTTTGTGGATAATTACTAGAGGCGGTAATACGTGTGTTTAAGTTATTTTGGAATAATTTCGATTTAAGAAATTGTAAGATATTATATGGATTAATATAACGAAAGTTCAAGTTAGTTATTTGGTTGATTATGGTTAGCAATATATCAACACATCTATGAGTTATAAATAACTCATAGATGTGTTGATATGCCAAATCTAAATAATTTGAACACAGTTTTACGGCTTCAACTAAATATATTAGAAATCAATTGTATGCCATCAACGACAGATAAAAAGTCTTAATGTTTATATATTAGCGATCCATTTTTATATAAAAATGTATTGCTCGTATTATTTTACTATTTAAATTTATTTTTAAACTTTAATCGTGTTTTTCTTTGGGGGTTCACTATTTTCCCACACCTGGGACTCAAACAGTTGCTCGGGTCATAGAGGACATGGGAACAACAGCAATTAAGAGATGGTTCCAGGATACTCAAAAGCTCCAATCTCTCGATCAGAGTCCTTACTGCCGATTGTAGTTTATCGTCATACCTAGCACTTGAAGAATTAGGTATTTTTGCAAATAGTTTCGATAAGAAGCACTTCAGCAACATGCTTACGTTAAAAGGAATTACTGTACATATCTCAGATCCAGGTTTTAAAAATGATGCAAAATGTTTTGTAAGGAAATGAAGTGAATAGAAAAATGTTCAGTTTTATTTTCTGTTGAATTCAAGCAACGGATACTGATTTGTATTTTTAGAAATAGTGAGTGCAATATCAAAGTGGAAATCATCTAAATGAAATCAAATGTCAGAGAAAAAAATGAAAGAAATAAAAAAATTAGCGAAATGATCTACACGATAAAATTGTAGGCAAAAACCATATATATATATATATATATATATATATAATTTTTTTATTGAATGTTAACGCATGTATCGGGGCGTCTATTCCTTTCATCAGTCAAGGATTTAAATAGATTTCATTTTTAAGTTCAAACTCAAAAAGACAATACAAACTTGCAATGGAAAATAATTTAGTATTCTTAGAAGAAGAAGAAGAAGAAGAAGAAGAAGAAGAAGAAGAAGAAGAAGGAGGAGTGGAGAAGAAGAAGAAGAAGAAGAGACGAAGAAGAAGAGGAACAAGAATAAGAAGGAGGAGGAGGAAGAAGAAGAAGAAGAAGAAGAAGAAGAAGGAAGAGGAGGAGGAGGAAGTGAAAGAAGAAGAAGGAGAAAGAGAAATAAGAAGGAGGAGGAGGAGGAGGAGGAAGAAGGAGTAAGAAGAAGAAGAAAAAGAAGAAGGTTCTATTTTGGCTGATGCTAACCTTCAGGAAACTAACTCCTTGCCCCTTCTCCGGCTAACGTTTGTCTCTTCCACGAAGTCGAAAGATTATATTGCGTCAATTGCTCGGTCTGCTGCTACGAAAGTTGGTTCACACTGTCGTACTAGACAATGAGTGTCACCAGAAACTGTCTTACATTTTTATAAGTCTACATGTCGTTCATGCTTTGAATATTGCAGACAAATCTGAAACCGCAATGCATTTAGAAATTCTTGATAAAATAAAAAGAATCAGCAATGTTATTGGTCGTGACCTGGCATCTCGGCTTCAGTCACTTTACCACCGCCGTAACTTAGTTACCATGTGCCTTTTCTGTAAATATTTTCATGGTAATTGTTCTGATAAGCTTTGCTCTTTGCTACCTACATTTCATGAATTTTAACGCAGTACTAATTTGGCGGCAAGATCTTATGGTTTTTCAGCTTTTACTTGCTGCCATATGTAGTTTATCATCATACCCATGATGATAAACTACATCCGCGTCCTGGGTAAGACAATAAACTACGTCCAACGGCAAAGCCTCTGATCAGAAGGTTTTGAGGAGCGTGGAACCACTTCTTAATTGCTGGTGTTCCCAGGTCCACCCTGACGGGAGTGGTAGCACCTGTTAGGGTCCCAACTATAGGTAAATGGTTTACCCTCAAACTGGCGGTAAAACTCTATGAAAGTTTAAAAATAGGTTTTAATACCAGCAATAATTTTCTAGAAGGACAAATTATTACCAGCAATACATTTTTGGGGAAAATAAATATAACCAACATTACATTTTGGAAGGAAAGTTTTTACCAGCAGTACATTTTGGAAGGAAAAATTATTACCAGCAGTACATTTTGGAAGGAAAATTTTTTACCAGCAGTACATTTTGGAAGGAAAAAATTTTTACCAGCAATACATTATTGCCAGCAATAGATTTTTAAAGGAAATAAATATTACCAACAATAGATTTTGAAGGAAAATTATTATCAGCAATACATTTTTGAATAAAATAAATATTACTAACAATACATTTTTTAAGGATTTTTTTTACCAGCAATACATTTTTGAGGAAAAAAATAATACCAGCAATAGATTTTGAAGGAAAAAGTATTACCAGCAATTCTTTTTTGAGAAAAAAGGGAATTATCAGAAATAAATTTTTGGTAAAAAATATTACCAGCAATAAAAAAATCTTTCGGCATTATCTATATTCTACATATAACTACATTGATATGCCGTAAAACAAAATAAACCAAACCAATCTAAACCAATGAATACATATTCTATTCATACGAATCTATCCTAAAAATGTTGTAGGCATTAAATAACCCATTGAGGTTGATATGCCGTAAAACAAAAAACCAAACCAATCTAAACCAATGAATACATATTCTATTCATACGAATCTATCCTAAAAATGTTGTAGGCATTAAATAACCCATTGAGGTTGATATGCCGTAAAACAAAAAACCAAACCAATCTAAACCAATGAATACATATTCTATTTATACGAATCTATCCTAAAAATGCTGTAGGCATTAAATAACCCAAACCAAAACAAAACAAACCATTGACAGTTGGAGTAAAAAGACAAACATTCCTAACAGTTAACATGGATAAGAGGTTGTGGAGAGCTATGTTCTCTCGCGCCATAGATGACGAAGCGCTACCAAACGATCTACTTACGTATGGATATTTATATATAGATATGCACTCACGTTTGTGGGTCACACTAAATTTTAGAATTATATTTCGAAATGAAACGCAGACCGTTGAACTCGATATATTTAAGAATTCTACTCGACTGCAAATCCGATTCTTAATCTTTTCCAAAATTTGCACTTCAAATTCTTTCTTGCACTCCGTGAACTTAGAAGTGAAAAATTAATTTTTAATCTAAACGCAGAGTCAAACTTGGCAAATTAAATAACAAATCGTAGAAACTAATAAGTTGCTGACATTAAGAACCTTTATTAAGGTATTTTTTTTAATACCATATCTCTTCAATAAGTAAGCAATCATGGCCCTCCACTGGATCCGTTTCTGAATTCCACTGATTTCTTTGAAAGATTGTGGAGTAGTTTCCGTTTAGCTTTCCCGCGTTTTTTTTTGTCGAACTTGGCTCCCGATTTCTCAATCCGAGCTGATATGCCTTACTCCACCGAGGAATTTAGATATATAAACATCAATAGAATCCATTACAAAACAATTAACTCAGTCTATGAGCCATTCTTTCTAAAATGTCTAAAAATATTTTTGACTTAAAGAGAAAAGTCTTAATTAAAAGAATTAATTTATTAAGGCAAAAAATATTGAAAATGCACTAATGTGACACGTTTTATTCTTTGAAAGGACGTTTTCAGACTGCTACTACTACTACCACTACTACTATTTCTATTATTATTATTATTAATAATAATAATATAATAATTATTATAAAATAAATAAGGACGCACGGTGGGGTAATGGATAGCTTCTCGGATTGCGGAATCGGAGAGCCGAGTTCGAATTCACTTACGTGCTAATACCTTGGGAAAGGTGTGAATCCTCTTCTTCTCCACCCACCCACCAAGCTATGGCTAAGTAGCTGGACAGGCCTGGTCTACCGCAGAAAGAAATGGCCGCCTACTGCGGTGGCGAAATCTGCCTCGTCAGTCATGTAACGAAAGATACATAATCGCCTAAGCGTGTATCACGCATGGCATATAAATGACTGATATTAATAAAGCAACCTCAATATAACAGAAATGTTCAGATAAAATATTTCCTCCCAAAATATTTTACTTAATCAATCAACATATTTCCGATATATTGATGTTTCTTTATTAATATATTCCCACAAAACAATATTACCTGAGCTTGTAAATAGTCAACATCAAATATACAATCAAATTCGCTGATGAAACATGAACAGAAAATATATTCCCTTTCCTTGATTCCATGTTAAATGATATATCCCCGAAAAGGGATATATTTGTTCGAAGTAGCAACGTGGATTTGGACTACTGTAACCGAGTAGCACAATATAGCAGGTAGCTGTAATGGACTGGTCCTCGTCGTAGTGGTAGGCAATAGGCGTAGGCAATAGGCGAAGACTATAGGCGTAGCCAATAGGCGTAGTCCTGTATCTGCACATCAGTCTGTATTTATGGCTGACACCAGCCAATCATATTACTGCGACGGGAAACCCAGGTGTATGCATATTCATTACATCATTAAATTATACGGATGATTAAATGTTTATCGAAAATCTACCAATAAAAATGTTCTTGTTTTCACATTAGAACAAAAAAAAAAAAATAAAATCTTGAATACTCATTGACATCTGATTAAGAACATTTAGATGTGTCTCGTCTTCAGTATTTTCACGACGAAGCAAAATAACTCTAAATAATATAAAGAGCAAATTCTGTCCGTGCGTCTTTTTGAAATTCCGCTTAATCGGGCCTCGCTTGCTCTATATAGACATATTATACCATTTCGAAAATAGATTGGGATTCAAATTTGAAAATAACTAAAAAAAAATGAGTCGTTTTATTTTATTTTATTTTTTATTTATATTGAGTTGAAAAAAGAACAGAATCTTTGTGAATTTAAAAAGTTTAGTTTTTAATTCAGTTTAAAGTTTCTCCAAAACTTTGTGAATTGAAGAAATCAATTATATTTCTTCAAAATGCCAAGGAATCGGAGTTAATGTGGGAAATTTCGTGACTTGAGATTTTGAAGTTCGCAAAGTTCTGCAATTCCAAAAACCCAACTTAGTTGAAGTTCCATGAAGATTGTGACTCAATATTCCCAATCGGAGTTTCTGCCCAAGTGGAACTGTCGTACCCAATCGGAGTTTCTACCCAAGTAAGACTGTCGTACCCAATCGGAGTTTCTGTCCAAGTAAGACTGTCGTACCCAATCGGAGTTTCTGTCCAAGTAAGACTGTCGTACCCAATCGGAGTTTCTGCCCAAGTATGACTGTCGCACACAATTGGAGTTTCTGCTTAAGTAGGATTGTCGTACCCAATCGGAGTTTCTACCCAAGTAGTACTGTCGTACCCAATCGGAGTTTCTACCCAAGTTGGACTGTCGTACCCAATCGGAGTTTCTACCCAAGTAGGACTGTCGTCCCCAATCGGAGATTCTGCCCAAGTAGGACTGTCATCCCCAATCGTAGTTTCTGCCCAAGTAAGACTGTCGTACCCAATCGGAGTTTCTGCCCAAGTAAGACTGTCGTACCCAATCGGAGTTTCTGCTCAAGTAGGACTGTCGTCCTCAATCGGAGATTCTGCCCAAGTAGGACTGTCATCCCCAATCGAAGTTTCTGCCCAAGTCGGACTATCGTCCCCAATCGTCCTTTTTGCCGGAATTGGATCGAATCAGACTTAATTAAAGTGAAATTATTTACTTGACACCACCACTGAGTTAGGTTGTGACGCAAGGTCGGTTTTTAACGTGGGGATCCGAATGTCTTCATTTGGGCCGCTGGTCTTTGCCTGTCATAGCCTGTCTAAGCTGGTCACAGCTGTACTAAGCTAGTCATAGCTGTGATACTACCAGTACCAGGATCAATCCCTGTTAACAGTAAGTATCAGAATGTGTATACCACTCGAGAGAGAGAGAGAGATTTACAAGTTCTATGAAGTGAATTGAAAAATTCAAAATTATTCAGATTGCTGTTTTCTAAGCTGGACCAGAGACGCTTTAGTTTTGTGCCGGGTGTACAAAAAACCATACACAGGAGCTAACTTAAATGTCCGCAATTAGTGTGTCTTTTAATCTATTTGGGAATAAATGAAAGCTAACAAAATTTATTAATTATAAGGATTAAAAATAGAAAAAAAATATTTTCTTGATAAAACCAGACTCTTTCTACAACCTATTAACTCAATAACGAATAAAGCTGAAAGGAATTTGTTTATAAAATTTGTTAGAACGACATAGAAATAAAAAAAGATTAAATTAATACAATACAAATTAGTAACAAACAAAACCCTGAAGTAGGGATTTACTAAACAGATCTAAAAACATTCGAGAAAAAACAGGTGTAACATATAAGAAATTAAATCAAAGATTACATGAACACAAAAGGGATTTCTTAACGAAACGATACACTAAACACTTGAGTTGTTCACCGTAATAAAACTGATTATAATTTTGGCTTAATGCAGTTTTAACTCGGAGAGAAAAATAATTTATGAAAACGAAAATATATTGAACGCTCATTAATTTCGTAATCTTTCACGGTAGATTTACGTTTAAGATCATAAATCATATGCTATTTCCTAACAAAATTATTGCATTTAAAGTGTGATGGATTAAAAAAAAAACAATAGGAATGAAAAGTGCAAAATACAGTAGAAAGCAGAATGGGGGCGTGGCGGTTAGGGTGTTCTAAAAAGAATTATAACCAGCTTTTGTCGTATTTTTCCTCTTCACACACACGACACACACACACAAACACACACACACACACACACATATATATATATATATATATATATATATGCATACATACGATACATTTATATATATATATATATATATATGATATTTATATATACTGTTGTGTATGATACACCTAATTTACATAAGCGGACTACCGACCATATAAATATGGGTTGGTACCGGAAGACGGGGAAGATAGTGGAGATTAAGAAATTGAATCCAGAGACTCTGCCCGACTGCGATTTAGTCAACCCATTATGCAGGAACAGTCTTCCCAAGAATATACCAAACCAACTGTAAATATTGTGTACCTATTCTTTGTTTCAATACATTTTGTTAACGTACATTTTGTGTTGTATTATTCCATGCTTATTTAAGCTTCAACATATACATACATGCACAATAATATATATATATATATATATATATATATATATATATATATATATATATAAACATACGATATTTATATATAGGTACATAGTAGGAAATATATATATATATATATATATATATATATATATGTTATTTGTGTGTGTGTTTGTGTGTGGTTGTTTTGAATAATAAAAATATTAAAATATTAAAATTGTCAGACACACTGAGTTGTATATTAATATTTTTTGTTTTATTATTTCAATTAGATTCCTCGACGAGTTTCGGCCAGCATGGCCATCATCAGGAGAATAAAATCTCTGCTTGTTATTAGATCTGAACTACAGGAACGAATAACTTTCTGAAGAAAATTAACTTTATCTGTAGTTTTCAGTTGTTTCTTCTTTTATCGTTAATTTTGGCCAGTCCTTGTGTTGGTTAAATGGCCTCTTTTTTTTTAAATTTTTTTAAGACAGAGGCTGGGGAAATTCAAAATTCCCTTGTTGGTCATTTTGACAGTTTTATTGGTTGCTGGGAAGGAATTTATGTATGTTAAGTGTATGTTATCTATTAGTTCTTTGGGAGTGTGTATGATGTGTATATAATAGTATGGATGTGTGTGTATAAGTGTGAGAACTCAACACCTGTGCAAGCATGGCTGTCTTGCGTGGGTGAGAAATGTGGGTAGGGCTTGATTTACAGGGTTATATATTAATTCTATCTATGTTGTTAAATTTGTGGTTAAGTCCGTCTGGACGAAGCGTTTTGCGTCGCAGAATCCATTTAACTTTCTGGTCCTCTATAATTTTTCTAATGTTATGATTTCTGTCTATTTCTATTTTTTTCAATTATAGTGAATTTGGCATGGCTGTTAAAATCATGTTTTTCTAGGCGGAAATGTTGTTCTACTGGTAATAACCTTTTGTGGAGAGCCGACTTGATCCGATTCCGATAATTATTAAATCTGTAGGTGAAAGTGCCATTCAGATTTTTCCACATATTGTTTCTGGCATAGTGTGCATTCTAATAAGTAAATTATGTTATGACTTCTACAATTAGAGTTGTGTTAGATTTTGAAAGTAGATTTAGTGACTGAGCTAATGAAGGAATTGGTATGTCTAATTTGGTTACAACATAGGCTCGTTTTGTTGTTATATGGTTTGAAAAATCCTGTTGTTTTTATTTTGAGTCTTTTACAGATTACCTGATCATCTGAAATTTGGGTACTAAATATATACATACATACATACATATATATATATATATATATCGGATTACAATACATATATTTTCGTTGTCCTCTTATTACTGAGAGTAAAAACAAGAACAAAATCTATTCCATACCTGAGGATGTCTGTAGGAACAGACGAAAGCTTGTAAAAATAATAAGAACTTATGCAACAGAAATTTATAAAAACAAGGATCTTTTCATTCATAAACAGGTTTTTTCTTTTGTATATTATTTGAATTGTTTGCGACGATGGATTTCTCCAATTAAATCATTAACCTTTGTATTTGTTTTTTGTATGAATAATTCATGAATATATATATATATATATATAACGATTTAAAGAAAATGAATTTTTTTAGTATGACCATTTTTTTTTTTTTTGCAGGACCTAGGTACCTTTCGGCTGGTGCTTCATCAGGGTCTTTCGTTGGCAAATGATTTCCTGACAAACAATGAAAATGAGAAGAACGCCAAAATGGTATGGTTGGAACACGTCTAAAATCTTACGAAGATATATATACGTAAAATTAAAATAAATTTACGATTAAAACCTTTACGATGCGTAAATAATGAATTAATAATAATGAACCAACCTGAGCAGTAAGATAGGAAATAAGTTGCTCATATATCAAAAAATAAATTTAGCGATCGTGAAAAATTCTCCTTTTGTTTAGAAACGATGGTTTAAATAATTTGAGGCAGATGGCTTCCAAAATAGACAGATGATATTTGGACCTGCCTACGCATATAATTGAAAACTGAGTCCATTGTGAAACGTTTTGAGCATACTCACACAATAAATGAACAAGTATCAACACTAATATTCTCTCTTATATATATATATATATAAAAGTGTGTGTGTGTATGTGTATATACGATAAATGACACTTCAAAAGAAGAAATCATCAATTCATTGTTTATCTGAGCATGCTGCCAGGGCCAGCAGATTGCTTTATAGACCTGCCTATATCCTGTAAGCCTTTTTACATGTGACCCACAAAAGACTTTTCTTACAGGCTTTTGAAAATAACTTTCCTGGATCGTATTTACGCCCCTGCGCCGATTTCCCGGTCATCCTGTGGGACTTTATCGCAAAATTGACATGTGTATTCTGCAGGGGCGCGTGCGAGTACGTCCTCATAGTCGGCACTAGATTGCCGATTTTCATACGATCATAAATTAACAAATTCAGCACGATTTAGAACAACCTTGCCGCACATGTTACATACATGCTCAGATTTGCATATCTTCTAGGATCCAGTCTACCTCACCTTTCCTAAGAGCTCTTTTCGGCTTCAAATGCTCAATTCTTTTAAACTCAGCATGATTACGATCATCTAAAACTAGCTTTCTAATAACCAGAGTTAATTCTTTAAGAGTTTTTGTTTTGTATTTAACAATATCCTTGAAACGTTTCTTTGATTTGTGTCTAGAGCGCTTACCAAGATGAAAATGAGATTTTGAGGAGCATGGAACCACTTCTTAAATGTTGGTGTTGCCAGGTCCACACGAACCTGGGGTGGTAGCACCCGTTAGGGTCCCAACTATGGGCAAATATTTAAACCCCAAACTAAGGTCAAACTCTATGAAAGTGTAAAAATAGGTTTTAATACCAGCAATAAATTCTTTAAGGATAAATTATTGCCAGCAATACATTATTAATAGCAATACCTTTTTGAAAAAAAAATACCAGCAGTAAAAATCTTGTCGGCATTAAATAACACATTGAGGTTGATATGTAAAACAAAATAAATGAGACCAAACCAATATCAAACTCTTCGTAAGACAGGTGCCAAGATAATCTTTCATTCACCTGAGATGCTCTGCCCAGCGCAGTTGATTGCGAATGGACAGTTTATCTATGCTGAGCCATTGCAGAACAACTGCACCTGGTGCAAAAATACAAACTTCTACTTGATATTAAAGATACGCCTTAAGAGCTTTTATTGAAATCGTCCCAAGGTTTTGATATGATGGCAATATATAGTTTATATCTCTGGAGAGTATAAGTCATACAATTGGCAATACACTGATTTGCGTGGAGAGTTTTTCCAATTTATCGAAAGCATTGCTGAATTTTTTTAATTCTAAATTTCTTTAGGAGGCACGGTGGAGTAATGGATAGCGTCTGGGATTGAGAAATCTGAGAGCCAACTCGAATTCCAGTCGAATCTATTACAATCACTTATGTGCTAATATGCTAATATCCTTCTCCTCCCAGCTATGGATAAATAGCAGGACAACCCTTGGGTGGCAACTTGTCTAGGAGAACGACAATTCGGAATTCAAAACCTGATCCTCCAGATTGGCTAACAACCTACTCATTTCAAATTTGCATGGTTATAGAAACCGCAAAGGTATCTTGCGTCTCTCTGTTCCTCAAGGAATTTAAAAGCATTATATATATATATATATATATATATATATATATAATTTATTCGAATATTATAATATACATATGTTATGAAATTACTGCAAAAATAAGCATTTTGTTTCAACACTTGTAGTCTCTTATCAAGTGCTGGTGTTGAAGGTAGAATATTCTACATTTAACAAAATGGCTATTTTTGTGATTTTTTAAATATTTATGTAATAATTTTCGAATAAATATTTGCTCTATTGTATTGAGCACTCTTTTAAGAATAGTATTTTTCATTTTGGGAATTTATTCCGTATACACTTCATAATACATATATATATATATATATATATATATATATATATATATATATATATATATTTTTGAATTTGTAGGTTCGATGAATTGAATCGTGATTACGATTCCAATATAATAAATTTTAACCATGGAATATTAGTGTTTCAGTCTTTTATATTATCTTATATTATATTATGTTATATATATATATATATATATATATATATATATATATATTAAAAAGAAGAGAAAAGAGGTGCTCTCATATATGCTTTGCAAGATTGTGAAGGCCTGTCGGTACCTGCGTTTCAGGAGCCTTCTGTAAAGTTTTTGGCTCCACCTCAGGTGCAAGGCAAAACCAAAGCCCTTTTCAGCTATTGCAGAGTTACTCTATGCTGATAATGTAAATCATAATGGAAGATTTTTGAGAGCATGCACTGTGTTCGAGCTAAACATCTGCTAAAAGGTTTTAAGGTTATGTATACACAAGCTCCAGGTTAACGTTGTGTCGAACCCTAACATTTAATATTAAAAAACTCTTGCTAGAAATGGCTTTTGGCTCTTAAATTCAATTATACATACACACACACACACACACACACACACACACACACACACATATATATATATATATATATATATATATATATATATATATATATATATATGTATAAAAGAAATAGGTTCTAGTGGTTCCAACGAGAGAAAAGTATGTATATTGAAAAGAAGAGAAGAGAGGTGCCGCAAACGTTTTTGGTTGTGATGTTGATTTATTTAGAAAAAAATATTATGCTTTGTTTTACATAATTGTACTACACGTGTTTCTGGTCTCGTGATCGTCTTCAGGTAAAAGTGGAGATTTCCACATATTAAAAATAATTAATTTTTTCTTTTGTTTTTCAATGTTAAATATTCTCGATATGAGACATTTTCTGTGTTAGTAATCCGAATTTCTTTCTTGAATTGTCAATGAAGAGTTCTGCGCGAAGGGTCATAAAACAATTCAGGTTGGTCTAAGCGAAATGATGAATTGCTTATCGGCATTTTATGTTTTAATGTTTTACTGACCCCTATGTGTTCTTGGATCTGTTTCCATTTTGGTGTGCTTCTGTCAGCATGCGTGTATATATGCGTGCGTATATTCCCCCTCCATACATATATTGTCTTACTACGAGGAATTAGTAAACACATTTGTACATATACACGCATAAACACACATACGCACATACACACCATCCCACCACAAGGAATCAGTACATACACACATACACACACACACACACACATACTTTCCAAGCTACATGGAACCAGTATACACATACACATATACACACACATACGTACCTACATACACACGTACTTCCTAAATTGTGTGGGGTTTGGATGCGTGCTCGTGAGTAGTTCCCTGTTTTGTCAACATGCGTATATATATATATATATATATATATATATATATATATATATATATATATATATGTGTGTGTGTGTGTGTGTGTGTGTGTGTGTGTGTGTGTGTGCATATAAACGTTTGCGGCACCTCTCTTCTCTTCTTTTTAATATACATACTTTTCTCTCATTGGAACCACTACAACCTCTTTCTTTTATATATATATATATATATATATATATATATATATATATATATATATATATATATATATATATATGTGTGTGTGTGTGTGTGTGTATAATTGAATTTAAGAGCCAAAAGCCATTTCTAGCAAGAGTACTTCTAATATTAAATGTTAGGTTCGACACAACGTTAACCTGGAGCTTGTGTATACATAACCTTAGACCTTTTTAGCAGATGTTTAGCTCGAACACAGTGCATGCTCTCAAAAATGTTCCATTATGATTTACATTATCAGCATAGAGTAACTCTGCAATAGCTGACTGAAAGGGCTTTGGTTTTGCCTTGCACCTGGTGGAGCCAAAAACTTTACGAAGGGTCCTGAAACGCAGGTACCGACAGTCCTTCACAATCTTGCAAAGCATATATGAGAGCCACAGCAAAGAAAATAAAGAATAAAGTGGGAGCTTAATTCCATTGTCGATAGAAGCCCATTGAAGTTAAGTCACCTTTTTATCTCCCTATGAAGTTGTTTGAAGTTTCTTTCAAAGACTCGAGGACATCCTATCTTATAGAGAATAGTCCAGCATTCATATCATGGAATTAAAAAGCCTTGATCAGATAGACTATATATATATATATATATATATATATATATATATATATATATATATATATATATATGAAATATGTGGCAGTTCAATTTATATTACAATGAATCATTCATACAAAAAGTAGATTAGTAAAGTTAATAATATAAAATGGCGGTATCCCTTCGCTAACAAAATTTTAAATGTGCATTAACCTACACTCGATGAAAGTTATGATCCTTGTTTTAAAAAATATATTATCTGTATAAGGTCTTTATTTAATACACAAGTACTTTCGACTGTACATTCAGTCATCTTCAGGCATGGAAATTATTTTGTTTTTGGTAAAATTCAGGTAGGATTAGAGGCGAAAAAATATAATGCGAATCAAATTTTTTTTTAAATGTGTTATTGTTAACGGATACAAACTTTTGGAGCCTTGCAGTCGCAACGTTAAGGTTGACTTTTTTTTAAATTTAAGTTTTTTACTAATATGGCAATTTGAGAATTTATTTGTTTTGTAGGAGTTTATCAGTCAATGTGGCATGAACTAAATTGTTCAATAAATAGAGTAATGTCTCAGTTGTTATCCCGAAAAGTTGCACATCGGATCGGTTCTTTTAAATCAAATATGTGGCGCAGTTCAATTTATATTACAATGAATCATTCATATAAAAATTTTGTTAGCGAAGGGTTTCACCATTTTATATCATTAACGTTACTAATCTACTTTTTTTTTTTTACGAATGATTCATTGTAATATATATATATATATATATATATATATATATATATATATATATATATATATATAATTAAGTTATGAAGAACTTGCTAATCCGTATGGGTATTCCCAGGGAGGATGAAATCCTGAGAGCTCAATGTAAATCCAGAGCTAATATTTTAAAGAAAAACAGACCACTTTAAGGTACCATTATAACGTTGTTGGAAGTGCTATCTGATGATCCGGCGTCCTTTTAAAAGGACTCTGGTGAAATAGATTATTATAATGGTACCTTAAAGTGGTTTGTTTTTCTTTTAAATATTTATGTATATATATATATATGCAGTCTTATGAGTTGTTAGGCAAATTATTCTAAATGAATTGAATGTAGTAGATTTTTCCAGCAATCTTTATGAGCAGTAGTCAATTTAAGCAGGCTCGTTAATATTTCTTATCAGCTGCGAAAAATCTGATGTCATTTAAGTTTTTTTACAATTTACTGAGATTTAATCCGATTTAATCTTACGTTTTACAAATCTTGAGTAATTTCACACAAAACTTGCATGAGCGTGGATACAAAATATAGTAATCTGTAGACAAAAATGCTTATACCTCCTACAGATTTGCTTCATATAGAAGATTTGCTAAAAAAGAGGGTGACACCTAAATATTTATTGAATTTGAAAAATAACGTCAGAGTCAAATGTATTACGGACTTTTGTTGGTACCTTTTGTGAGCAATATTTTCCGTGGGTCTTTGAGCTGATAATAGGCAATGGCAAGTAATATTTATTTAGCAAAACATAGCAAAAATAAAAAAGTTAATCGTCCGGAAGGAAAGGAAAGTGAAAATGGTGTGTTCTATCAAAACTTACCTACATTGCCGCTGCCCTTTGTGAGCAGTATCATTTGTAGAAAGTCATATCAGCATCCTCTTATTCTTTTACTTACGATAAAAAGAATAATGCTGTGAATTGTGTTTTAGTGAGGATTTATGCCACGTGAATATATTTGCATTTTCTCCCTCTCACTTATATCTTTGTCGCTCTTCTGGATGTGGATCTCCATATCTTCCTATTTTTTTACTCTTTCCTCATTGCGCCCCCTTCACGAGTGTTCTTTGTCACTTGTTTCTCAATTAATCTACCAAAATTTGTCAAGCAGCTCACTTGACGCTTTCCATAGCTGCACTTACCATCTATACACCTTATGATTATTAAATTTTCCAAGCCTTCTTTCCTCTTACTGTGTCATAATGATTTCAATTGTCTCTTTAGTTTTTGTTAGTAACCGTTTCATCGTATTGGGCTGGAACGAAGTTTTCTAGCGTTTTTTTTTCAGACAATATTTAGATATTTGAATATCATGATGCCGATCACAAATCCCGTAACCCTTTAAGGTCTAAGGGGCACTACACCAACTGCAGCCATAGCAGAAGTAGTTTTTTTTATAGGCAAGACAGTCCAACCCTATCCACACTGGTTTGAATTCAGAGTTTTCCTCCGCAGACTGGTTGCCAATCAAGGCTATAGTACCCAATCTGTCTCGCTATTTTACACATAGATTGGAAGAAAAAGGACTCATACCCTTTCCAAGGGAAGTATCACGTAAGTGAATTCAACGAACTCGACTTGGCTCTTCGTTTCCTCAATCTGAGCCGCTATCCATCTGTGTCTCCTCTAAATTTGTATATAGAGTCATTCAACCACTTATATACCATTTTATCCCACTAAAATTCGAGATCTTTGAAGCAGGTTCATGTTTTTTATCTTCCAAGTACTTGGTATCTTTCTGGGAGAAGAACGAGTTTAGGTGGGTTTTTTCCAGGTTTCCAGAAGTTGCTTCTATTTAGGGAATGTTGCCAGACTCAAAATATGTGGCTATCCGAAAGCATCCAGGTCAGGCGAGGATGGTGGGTGTTGTAGGAAATACCATCTAATTGGTACCAATTTCTGGTTTCTCTGCAGAGACACGTGGAATCATTCCCTGTCTTGATGGAAAGACACTTCCGATTGGCCAATCCCGGAAATTTCTCAAGTTCATTCTCAGGGTTCAGCTTCTTCCATTCAGACGATTCTGGTTAACAAAATTGGTCCAAGTAGCAGATTTTTTGAGGTTGCAACCTTCTCCTGTAGACGAGGCAGAGATGAGGCGATGGCGAAAGGGTGAACATTTTAAAGAGCGTGTGTTCCTTTTAGCTTCGCGGCGTGCGGTCTCTCGTCTACATTCTGTCTTGCGCGTCTCTGTTTTTTCGGCTGCTAGTGACCACTGTCTGATAAAGTACAGCGATCTTTGTCTTGTTATCTTTGTCTAAAAGAAGTTATTTGTCAAGAGCCCAGGGTCTTGTTTCACTCAGTGACCTTCTTTGTCGGGGTTGTTTGACATGGTTCTTGTTAGGTCCGCTTCACTTAGCTGATGATCATCTGTTTTAAACAATTTCTGTAACATCTTTCAGATTTTTTCATTTATCAAGATATCAACTGTCATTGATATCGCTACCAATTCAATGACTGATTTTAATACACAATGTTATTCTAACCAAAACAGACACACGGTATCGGCCTCTTTTGATACATTGATTGATTGACTGATTCGTTATTTTACCGCTTATTTAAAACGATAAAATATTTTTTAGATTGTAAGAATGTTTCTTTTCGGAGATAATAATATTTTAGCGATACAAATTTTACTAATTAACCCATAGATGGGGGAAGAGGTGAATTCATACCTTTTCCAAGGGTATTTGTGAGTAAGTGAATATGAAGAACCCAAAGGGAATTGAAACACGGTTCTCCGATTAACAATTCCGAGCCATTGTCGTTTATACCACCCGCGCATTCAAGCTTGGTATTCCCAAGTGGTCACCTTTCTAGGGACTGGCCAGACTGACCTTCTACCTTGGGTATCTCTTGAGCCTTGTATTGGGTAAAAAAATGATATGTCCCGGAAAGGGATATATTTGAACGAAGTAGCTAAATGGTTTTGGCTACTATAACCAAGTAGAATAAGGTAGCAGTAATCGAATGGTACGCGTCGTAGTCGTAGGTAAGAAGTGTAGATCAATGGCGTAGTCCAATGGGTGTCGTTATAGACTTAGCTCTCAGACTAAGGCTCTTACTCTCCTACACGTCCGTCTGTATTTATGACGGAGACCAGCCAATCATATTCCAGTGAGGGGGAACACAGGTGTATGCATATTCCATTATATCAAAAAATATTGATTACGAAATGAAACAGGATATATCGACAGATTTATAACCCTACAAATTAGTCACCCTCACGAACACATTCCTTTGACTGGTCATCTTATTCTCCATGTCGAACATTTTTAAAAGAATTACAGAGGAGAGAAGAAATAAAGCCTTCTTCAAACGACCAAAAGCACAAAGTTATGCCGCGTTTATTAATCCTGTCATTCATTATGAGAACACTTTTAGCATTAACCTGTTCCATTTATTTTCGGATTAAGACCGTTGGTGAACGAAAGGTCACACAATAGAGAAACATGCGTTTCCATCTCACTGTTACTTCAACCGACCACCATTATTATCGTTGTTAAAGGCTGAAACGCGTCGGGAAGTCGCGTACGACCTTTTCATCTGGTTTTCTTCCGGCTTTGTTGTCCAATCGTAGCAAGAGAACTATTCATTTGAAAATCAAGTAAAATGTGGTATTACTTTAATTTACTGACTCGCACGTTAAAAGAAAAAAATGCAGGCGAACAATTTTTTTAGGAATGATTTCTCTGAATGGCCGTTCATTAGGTTTGTTTTGGTTGTTTTTTGTTTAGCGGCATACCAACCCGTATGGGTTACTTGAGGCCGAAAA
This sequence comes from Acanthosepion pharaonis, assembly GCA_903632075.3. Classification (NCBI taxonomy): domain Eukaryota; kingdom Metazoa; phylum Mollusca; class Cephalopoda; order Sepiida; family Sepiidae; genus Acanthosepion; species Acanthosepion pharaonis. The sequence goes on along the minus strand of CAHIKZ030004577.1, from coordinate 2,691,393 downwards.
TTAAATATGAAAATTCATAATTAATTCAAAGGAATGACATTATTTCATGATTAAATTATAATTACTTAAATTTATTTGTTTTTTTTTAACCAAAGTATCTTACAAAATCAAACGAGATCAGTCAAACTTATTTCTCCTTACAAGAAATATGTTTAATTATAGCAAATTCTTTTTTTGTTTTTTTTTCATTTTTATTTTTCGAAAATATATGCCATATTTTCTATATTACTATAATAATGTATGGATTGTCATTTTACTATAAAAAGATGTTTTACTCAGTTTACTATTAAAATGTATTATTGGTCATTTTATTATGATATATACTGTGGGTAATTCTATCAAAATATATTGGTGACCATTTTGATTTCAAAATCAATTTCTGGTCATTTTGTATTAAAAATATCTTCTTGGCAATTTTACTATAAAATGGTAATTTTAACATAAAAATGTATTATTGGTAATATTTTCTATAAAAAATGCCTTAAGAGTAATTTCACTAAAAAAATATATTGTTTTTAAAATATATATACTACTGGTATATTTACTATAAATATGCATTTTTATACTTTCTTATTATTTTGAATTTTTTTTTTTTGTGGGGGAGGTTTCAATATTTCCTGATTACTGGAATCCTAACAGCTAGTGCCACCCCGGGTCACGACGGACCAACGGAACAACAGGAATTGAAAGGTGGTTCCACGCTCTGTAAAATCTTCAATCTACGGATTAGAGGCCTTGCTGTCGGATGTAGTTTATCGTCATACTCGGGACTAAACATTCATTAAATCTCTAGATGACCGGTGGAGGGGGGGGGGTGAAGATGAAAAGAAAACATGTGCGTTTATATTTCCTGATAGAAGAAGGTCCAACTACATGAAAATTGGCGGACTTCAATTAAGTCCAACTAAAGATAAAGAAGACAAACAAGACCGATATATATATATATATATATATATATGTATGCATATATATATATATATATATGTATGCATATATATTTATATATATATGTATGCATATATATATATATATATATATATATATGTAATTAACAACAAATTACAAAGCACATAGTTAACATTGTGTTTGTGTGAGAACATTTGTGTTCGTTCTTTGGTGAATGTTTGTAAAGTTCATAGAGTCTTCCTAAAAATGGGAAACGCTGTCTTTTGTGAGAGCTCACATAGTAGCGGTGTTCGCTGAAATGAAGAAAGAAGAGAAAGAATTACCTCCCCTCCACGCGAGGTGGGATGCGACACGAGGACTGAGGGAAAATAGGTCGAGGCAAGAAGTCGCCCAGTATTTATAGTATGGGTGGTTGAGAGACCCCTGGTGAAGGATTAGGGAACTAAGGATTTTAACTCTGACAAATCTTTCTATACTCACGTCATTTGTCAAAATCGAAATGATTAGTTCTTATGATTCGTTTCTAATCAACTCACGTCTCGCCACCTACAAACAATCTTCATCTGTGGGCAGCATAACGACCCACATGAAAAGTCCGTTACCTTTTATAACTCTTTAGCGTTTGATCCCCATGGACATCAGTGATCGGACCACTGTGTTTTTCGTGGAGTGACAAATTTTGCGCATACACTTGTCCATCACGAAGACTTACACCATTTCCTTTTCGAAGTTCTGTAATTCTTGTAATAAGACCACGGGCATAAAATAGAATAACGTACTTCGAATTATATATATATATATATATATATATATATATATATATATATATATATATACAACTAGCAGTACCAGAAAAAATTTTAAGAAATTTTCTATTTGATTTATATGATGATTCATAATTCTTAAATTAATTATTTAATAGATTCATTACGAGTACAATATATCCATGTAAAATCTGTTATTGCATTGTTAAATATTTAAACTTGACAACACTGACAAAATAATGCAATGAAAATCATGCGAGGACTGATCAAGAAGTGTGATTTGATTTTTGGAAAGAGGAAAAAGTCCGACCTGGGAATGTTGTGCTTGGTCAAAATTGGCCTGAAAAAAAAAAAACAAAAAAAAAAAACATGGTTGCTGATGGAGCCTCTGCGGTGTGGTGAGACAACCACACTCTACACATTTTCCTTCCAAGCACTCCTATAAACAACGGAAGTGAGCAAGTGCAATATATAACTTAGTGTGAATGTGTTCATGTTCAAGTGTCAAGTGGTTTCACTTTGCGCCCTTACCATAGCAACTATCCTGATACTTTTTGTAATTCTTGGGGTCTTTCAAAATTCTTGGGGTCTTTCAAAATTCCATCTTCTTTAATAAGATGTTCTTAACTTTTGGCCCTTTCCTAAAATGTCGTGATCTTAATAATAATGTTTTTGGCGATATCTCGTCGGGTAGTTTTAGCGGGGTATTGGAATGCCGTCTTTGACCGCGACATAGATCATATAGGGCAAAAATCGGTTGCGAACAACCCGGATGTGAAGCCATTTCGGGACTTTATAGACAAGTTTGATCTTGTCGATAAGTATCGTAATGTGCATCCCCGGGAGATAATGTAGACTCGGCTTCGGTGGTGCGTTCTAGTTGCCTCGATCGAGTCCTAGTTAAGAGTCGATGTAGGGCTCTTACACTGTTTAAGTGTTCAATCTATAGTTTACTCATAGGTTCGTCTAGCAACTAGTCACCCTAAACTTAGGCTTATCTAAGTTTAGGATGACTAGCTACTGAAGATTCAACGTTTGGTGAGCGAGATTTTCAGGACCAGCTGCCACTAATTCTACAGCAGGAATTGATGGGGTCTGTTGTTAGGAAAATGTGGTGGGACAAATTAAAATCTAAAATTAGGTCGTTTGCCGTTGATTGGGATCGTTATCTCAGTCTAGTCATTTAGATTTGCAGCGCAAAAGGCATGTGAGAAAAGAAGTTGATCCGGCGACTAAATCCCGTGATAGTGTGTACGTAGCCGTAGCTAGGGCAGAGTTGACCACCTTGATTATCAAGAAGGATCAAGCACTGGTAGTTAGGGATGGTTAAAAAGAACGCCTCCCCAGGCGACGAATATGACCGCGAATTTGCGTGAAGAGGAAGTTAGAAATGCATCCAATAGACATATCGCATACGTCATATTGACGAATAGGCGGACCGTGACAACAAACGCGGGCATATTTGAGTCTTTCCGCGACTACTTTCAAGATATGTTCAACAGGGACCTTAGTCTGAGCACTGCTCAGTTCGACGCCCATTTGGTCAATTTTCCTCGCCTAGAGGCGGCTGAATCGGCTAGGTGGGAGGCTCCCATCACAGAATCGGAAATCTGGGAAACCCTGAATCTGTAGAAGGGAGTTTCGTTTCCCGGACCTTTTCTCTGGACGGATGGGCCGGTCAAGATACTCGGCGTCTTGTTCGATCCTGATCTCCAAGTGGAAATGAATTGGTCGGAAGTACTGGAGAAGACCGATCTTCTGTGGTCCTGGAGGAATCTTTCCTTAAAAGAGGAAGTGGAAGTATGTGCCTCGCACATCTATCCGACTCTCCTTTACCGACTCTCCGTACTTCCACTTCCGTCTCCAACACTAACAGTAAGGCTCTTGATCTCCTTCTTGTGTGGAAGGAAGGCCCCAACGGTATTTCGGGAGATCTGTTACCGCCACGATTTTAAAAGCTGTCTGGGTAGGCCTAGCATCAACATACTAAGGAATCCCAAAATTAGGAAAGAGTACACATGGATCATGCCCATGCTAATAGAGTGGGATTAATACTAATATTGGTAGAATTTTATTCAAGCTGGCCAGACAGGGTTCCAAGAAGAGGTTCGACCGTGAAACAAGTATGAAGGATCGTATTTTCAAGAAATGGAATTCCGAAAACGCAAGTATTTGACAACGCCCCAGAGTTCTCCGACGAGGAACTATGCCAATGGCTGAACAGAATTTAATGCAAACCATATAAAAGCCAACCATCCTATCCACAATCAAACGGAATAGCAAAACGGATGGTGCAAACTATAAGAAAAAGGATAGAAATTAAGTCTACAGCGGAAAGAAAAAAATATAAATATTTCTTCCTAGATTGCTGTTAAGCTATAAGATAATATCGCATGCTGAAAGATCGAAAAGCCCGTCTACCCTGATGGGTAGAGGAATTAGAGCCCCACTGACCATGCCTTATGCGACCAACGAAAAACTAGTATATAAAGAATAGTCAATTTAATTTACTAAAGGCAAAATTCATAATACAAAGTGGACAGAACACAATTATAATAAAAACAAATGGAAATAGGATATTAGCGCATGCAGACCAAATTAGACTGTAACAAGATGGCGATGATGAAATGTATAATGAGCCTAAACGTAACGAAGGCGAAAGTGACATGTGAAGGCAAAAACATGAAATCGAGAGTAATATAGACTCTGAAGATAAACAATTATTGGAGAGATACTCTTGTAAAGTGATATAATGGAATATGCATACACCTGTGTTCCCCCTCACTGGAGTGTGATTGGCTGGTGTCAGTCATAAATACAGACGGACGTGTAGGAGAGTCAAGAGCCTTAGTCTGAGAGCTAAGTCTATAACGACGCCCATTGGACTATGCTATTGATCTACACTTCTTACCTGCGACTACGACGCGTACCAGTCGATTACTGCTACAATATTCTACTTGGTTATAGTAGCCAAAACCACTTAGCTACTTCGTTCAAATACATCCCTTTCCGGGACATATCATAAAGAAATAAAAAGATCACGATCTCTCATATATAGACAATCTCTTAGGGAGAGGGGGAGAATATAGTGAGGAGATGAAATTCTCCCAGAAGTACCAGAGAAAATAACTGTATAAAACCTCTTCGGCACTGGGTGATGAGATGAGTCATTTACATATGAAGTCACAGAGTCTATAAATAGTTACAGCTATTACCCATGAGACAGTTGAGTGCATACTAATTCCAGTGAATCATTAACATTACACTACAGTCATAATGCAGCTAACATTAACAGAGCATGGGGTGGAGTTTCCACTGAGTATTTATCGATCCCCCCACGAGGATTGAATGTGGCACTAGGCCGAGTTTAATGTGGGTTGAATCCGAGCCCGTAGGCTCGGCCAAAAATATAGCCCTTGAACCCGCCTAGACGGGTTCAGGGCCTGTCTACCTCCCAGGACGAAACCTTGCCCTTCGGCAAAGCTTCGTCCGGGTTCCTCTCTGCTAACGCAGAGAGTTCGACAGACGTCGCAACCAGTCAAAGACTGTATCGAGACGGAAGTCAGCTAAGAACTTCTCTGTCTACTGATTGGACAGTACGTTGCTAAATTCTCCCCCATCGCAGCGAGAATAGGAGTGTTGAATCTCATCGTAGTAGAGGTGTCAATAAATAGATTCCGCATTAACCCAATGAAAGTCGACATTTTTAAGTGTGTTCGATGCTGCATCTGCGAAAATCGTTAGATTCATTTCTCGATCGAACAGTGACTACTGATGAGAACTGGATCCATTATGACAATCGAAAACTATCGGCCCGATGGCTTGATCATGACGAATGACCCAAACCTGTTTTAAAACCGTAATTGCACAAAAAAAAAAAAAGATAATGGTGATTGTCTGTTCGTCTGCCATTAGCGTTATCCATTGCAGCTTTCTGAAATCTAACCAAATCATCACCGCCTAAGTTTATTGCCAGCAGCTGGATGAAATTCAGATTCAGTTAAGCAAAATGCAAGCAGCACTGGATAATCGATAAGGTCCAATTCTGCTCCGTCTTGGGTATGATGATAAACTACATCGAGCAGCAAGGCCTCTGATCAGAAGGTTTTGAGTTGTGTGGAACTACCTCTTAATTGCTGGTGTTCCCAAGTACATTCTGAACCGTGGTGGTAATACCTGTTAGGGTCCTAGCTTTATAGCTTTATTATATAGTTAACCCCCAAAATGCGACCAAAACACTATAAAAGTGTTAAAATAGGTTTTAATACAAGCGATACACTTTTTGAAAAATTATTACAGCAGAATATTTTGAAAAAAAATACCAGCAATACCTTTTCGAAAAAAAAATATTGCTAGAAATACAGTATTACCATCAGTACATTTTTGAAAAAGAAAAAAATATTACCAGCAATACAGTATTACCATCAGTACATTTTTGAAAAAGAAAAAAATATTACTAGAAATACCGTATTACCATCAGTACCTTTTTGAAAAAGAAAAAAATATTACCAGCAATACAGTATTACCATCAGTACATTTTTGAAAAAGAAAAAAATATTACTAGAAATACAGTATTACCATCGGTACATTTTTGAAAAAGAAAAATATTACCAGCCATACAGTATTACTATCAGTACATTTTTTAAAAAAGAAAAACATATTACCAGCAATACAGTATTACCATCAGTACATTTTTGAAAAAAGAAAAAAATATTACCAGCAATACATTATTACCATCAGTACATTTTTGAAAAAGAAAAAAATATTACCAGCAATACAGTATTACCATCAGTACATTTTTGAAAAAGAAAAAATATTACCAGCAATAAATTTTTGGAAGAAATATTTTCCGCAATATATTTTTGAAAAAAAGAAAATTAACAGAAATACATTTTTTTAAAAATATTACCAATAATACAAATCTTGTTGTATTAAATAACTCATTGAGGCTGATTTGCCGTAAAACAAACCAAACCAATTCTTCTTCATGACAATGTTCGACAACATGTTGTCAAAATGACACTGCAGAAGGGCACCTACCTAGAATACGACAATTTTCTACTCCACCATATTCTTCTAAAATTTCGCCCGCTGTTCATCACCACATTTTCAAGCATCTTGACAATTTCTTGAACTAAAAGATATTTCTTTTCAAAGGCTATACAGAAACAGCATTCAAAGATTTCACCCCGTTAGAGTTTTATTGTAAAGGCATAAATAACCTTGCAACTCGATGGCAGAAATGAATATTTAGTTTCATGGCTTTAGAACAATTAATGGAAATTTTCTTTGCAAGACGTTCGAACTTAAAAGAATAAAACTGTGTTCTTTCATTCCGACCGGAAGACGTTAACTTAGCAAGCAGACATTAACAGTTTTAATGCAAAAATAACAAAATCCAAAAAGAAAAACAAACATAGTTTTTTTTCTTTCATTCTGACTAGAAGACGCCAGCCTAACACACAAACGAGAAACGCGTTGTCATTTAAAAGCCTTTCACTGTGTCACATCTAAATGGGGGTGAGGTCTGATGGATAGCGGCTCGGATTGAGAAATCAAGAAGTCAAGGTCGAATTTCAATCGTATTTATTATATTCACTTATGCCCAAATAAATTTGGGTAAGGTATGAATCCATCTTTTACTCTCCACCTAGCTATGGGTTAGATAGCAAGTCCAATTGCGCAATGCAGGGTTCTTATTTTGCCTGATTTAAACATGAATTCAGGAATAAAAAATGATTCTAAAATCGGACATTAATTTTCATAGCATCTAATATTTACAAATATCAAGTCAACTACAACAATTTTGGGAAAAAAAGCGCAACATGCGTAGTAGACATACAATAGTCACCAGCTCGACTCTTGTAACACGGCGAATGAGTAGTGAAGTTAATCCTCATTGGGAACTCTATAACTAAGCTTCTGTTTCAAACTAAGATCAAATTAGTTGAGAAGGTGCCTCATCATGGTGTTTTGATTAGCAATCAAGTTTCGTAGATTATTATTACTAAGTAGCACATTCGACCCTCACCAGGTGATCTATCATTTATATAGAACCGTTTTCTTTGTTCAACGATTAAAAATAGCTGCAAGCAAATGAATCGTTTAGGTTTTAAGGAGGGCAATCTTTCATCATAGCATACAAGTTGACGCTACATAATCTCAAAGAGCGTTACCAAATCGAAATAACTCGATCACATAAAGGCTTCCAACAGCTGCTCAAACGACAACTCAAGGAAGAAATAATTTTATAATCTTGATGTTAACCTCCCACACTGGCTAAGAAAAAAAAAAGATTAGGAATGAAATCCCCGATTAAGACTAGAAATAGCGATAACAGTGGAAGTGAGATAAAAATTTTATTGAAAAACAGTTTTAAGATAAATATTTAATAAATTTCAGCTCACAGGAAAGCTAACTGTCTGGTCAATGAATAACAAATATTTTTTTCATGGAAACGGCTAATTTAACTATTTGTAGACTTGTGGTGAAGTAAACTCGGCTTAAAATAGAAATTATTCCTAATGGTTTAATTCAGTCTCTGGAAAACATGTGAAATGAAATTAAAATCTGGGGGTACATATATATATATATATATATATATATATATATATATATATACTTGTCTGGAAAAACCATAGGTGTTTTGGTTTGTAAATGAACAAAGCAATGCCCAAGGAAAAATAAGGGATAAAAAAAGAAAGAACTAAGAACATTTAATTGAGGCGAAACAATCGTCCAGAATCCAAGCTCACAGTTAAAAAAAAAAAAAAAAAAAAAACAAAAACAGCAAAACGAGTAAAGCAAAATTAACTAAGTGCTCAATACACTAACTTATATAATTTGATTAAAGTGGTGAAATCTTGTGCCCGAACCAATGAAACTTTTCGGAAGAATTGAATACAGAGAACTTAATGAACGTCGTGTGCCACGAGTTCTACAAACGATGCTCCTTTGGTTTTTAATTCACAGTTGTCCTTTCAGACTAGTTGCTCAGTCTGTTCTAATATTTAAACCATAGATATGGTGGAGACGAAGAGATGGGCTCATACGTTACCCAAATTTATTTGGGCATAAATGAACATAATAAACACAATTGAAATTTGACAGAGTCTTCACGATTTCACAATCAGAGCCGCTGTTCATAAGAACTACATCCTCATCACAAGAGACACAATGGAAAAGCTTTTAAATTACAACGCGCTTCGCATTTGTGTTTTAGCTTGGCGTCTTATAGTCAAAATGAAAGAAAAACTATGTGTTGTATTTTTTCCTTTCGATCCCCTCCGATGGATCAGTCCTATTTTATGTCCTAAAGCCATTACTCGTTCATATTTCTTTTAATAAATTTTCACCCAAGGCCTAATAGCCGTTCAAGCTAGAGTTTTACTAAATGTGCTTGTTGTATGAACGTAGGAGAGGGAAGGGCAGTAAGTGCTGTCTTTATGATATGTACAGTAACTAACGATTGACCCTATTCTAGATTGTAGCGTTCGAGTGTTCATTGATTGATTTGTATTTTTTACGGATTATCAACCCATTGCTGATTATTTAAAGCCAAAACGTATTTTGGATTGTAAGAATAATTCTTATTTTGGGAGTGAATATTGAATTAGAAAATTTTTGGGGGGGTAACATTGATTCTTCCAGCTACTATTTAACCTATAACTGGAGGGTTATTTGCGCGTAAGAAAATGTGACGAGCTCGACTGGAATTCAAATTCGGCTCTCCAATTTCTCATTGTGAACAGCTATCCATTATATCGCCCACATATCAGTAGCGTTTGGGGAAGTATTCTCTGGGGAGTCTGTTCCATAAAGTAGCGACAGTTGGAAAGAGCCTGTCCGAATGAAACTTCCTTCTTATCAATGGAAGACGATCGAACATGGTTCACCGTTATGTCATTGGCACGGCGAGTCTTAACTGTAAAGGTCTGAACTGGTGATAATGATTAATAGATTTATTTTCCACTGTCAGTAAGCACTGAACTCAGAAGAATAATTAGATACTATAATTAGCTTTGTTTAGTACAAGGATATCCAGTACTGAATTCACGACATGAGCCAATTCTAGAAAAAACTTGTTAACCATTGCACTAATACAGATGCGTTTAGGTTATTCGTTAATATTATTTTTCTAATACGAGATTACAATAGAATAGAATAGTAAAGCATTTAAAGAGGAGTGACCTCTCTAAACAAGGTCAATGGACACGAGACTTGTAACCATTCTGACCGGCGATATTTGAGCTTGGCTCAATTTTGGACGAAGTCGGAGAACACCTAGTGATATTTGAACTCTCTACAACAGGAATGATATTACCTTTATTTAATCTCTGTAGAGGCGTTAACGAGAGTGTTTTATATTCGTAAATCTTATTTAATTAGTTGTTAACTGGGGCAAGAAATGACTTGTAACGTAACTTCTATCGATTAAGAACCATTATGGCCCTCTATCAGCTTGACTGTTGCTAACTTGAACATCGTACATTTTCCAATGACATGTAGTGGGCCGATTATATTGAATCAGTTTCTAGGTCTACTGTTAAGAAGTTTGATCCTCTGTGCCGTGCGAGATATGTTTTTTTCTCGTCTGGATCCATCTTGAACATTTATAAATGTACCATTTGTCCATGCATTGAATATTGTCGCCATTTCTGGTCTGATGGTCTGGCTATATATCTCGAAATTCTCGAGAAACTCCAAAGAAGAGTCTGTAATATTATCTGACCTCACCTGGCATCTCTGCATCATTCACTTTCCCAAAGACGCGATGCGGCTTCCCTATGACTTTTCTATAAATATTTATTAAAAGTTGTTTTAATGAGATCTTCTTGATACATCGTCCGCCTGAATTTAAGCGTGATACTAGATTGGATACCCGATTTTATCCTTTTACTGTTGAAATAGCTAGATGTAGCCTATTCTAAACGTTTCTTTCTAATTCTATTCTAATAGGTATTTTTTTTTGCACTTCTCACCTGTGGAATTCTCGTCCTTCTCTGGCGCATACGATCTTTAAAAATTTAAACGCAAAATCAGTCGTTACCTTCTGTGTTCCTGAAATCTGTTATTTTATTGTCCTAAGTGTTTTCTCCTCACTAAAGTCTGCTCATTCTCTTCCACACCTAGTAACTCCTTGCATCTTAGTGGCATCATCGCCTTGCTTTGAGTGAAATAATTTAAAAATAATATGAGTGAAAAATTTAAAAAGCAAAAATATTCTTTAGCTTAAAGCTAAAATTTCAGTTTTCTAATTCGTTAAAATCGACATTCTTTCTTGACTTGGGGGAAGACAGAAAAATTAAAAAAATTGCTTACAACCACTTGCATTAATAAAGGAATGCTTAAAGGAGGAAAATGATTGTTTTTGAAGTAGTGACGTGTTTTCTATTAAGTGCATAGTAAGGGTTCGAGTCTTGGTAAAACTTAAGCAGCCAAAGAATTAATTTTAGAAGGCGGCAACCCCTCTTGATCAAGAAAATTGACGCAGTACAGTCTTCCTAATATTCCATTATCTATCTCTAGCCTTATATCACACTTGGCTATGTTCAGTATGTATCTATACTGAAAGGAAGAACATGATATTAAATAAAAGCGAAAGCAAAAATTCTAAGAAAATGGTAAAACTGTCTAGCTTCAAAACTATTCAAAACATATTTTAAGAGCATTGGATATATCTACGTAACTATGATATATGCACGCTTGTATTTTCGTGTGGTTGAGCGTGTGTATCTTTTTCTCCATATATAAAAATACAATTTTTCAAGTGTATGAATATTTATTTCCCCATATGTATATATATATATATATATATATATATATATATATATATATATATATATATATATATATATATATAAAAAAAAAAAGAGCCAGACAAACCTACCTAGGTTTCACCTAATCGGATCGTCACGGAAATGCCGACCAAAAAGGTAAAAAATGGAATAGAATATGTTGCTTAAACCAAGAATAGGTTTTCCATTTCCACCCCCTCTTTGTTGTTTTCTTCTCTTCATTGTTGAATAAAGAATGCAATCTTTAACACCCACTTTGAGCAAATATGAATGTACGTGAGAGCTTCAAGGGAGATTAAAGTTTTAAATCAACCTTGCTAACCGAACAATCCTCCGTGGCTCGATTGGTTAAGGCACATCAGGCTATTTAACTATTTAAAAAAAAAACAATGATATATATATATATATATATATATATATATATATATATATATATATATATATATCGGGTGTAAAAGGAATATTGTCCAGATCGTGTAACAACATAATTGTCCCATTCCACAAAGAGAGCTATGATCAGCGGTGTCGTGGAATGAAACACCATTTTAAAAAGAATCAAACGGCTCTGATCTTTATGCGTGAATGCATGTCCATTGCTTCTCGTCGTAATGGGATTAATCCCAAGAACATAAAGTCATTACAATGCTCACCTTATATATGATCTTACTGTATCGAATTATACACGGGAATATCCTATTGTCTCTTATGCGACGTGTCCCTTCAGGATGATGGTTGGCAAATGGTTGATAAACAGTAAAAAAACAAAACAAATCACTCCAGCAACATCAAGGAATCAATCAAAAACAGTTCACAGAATTCTTAGCATCCTTGTGTGCAGGAGAATTTATATTAGATAGTACCCTAATTTTTTATATTCAATGCGAAACAAAGGGCTTCACAAAATATACAAAAAGAGAAAAACTGCCCGTCTTGACAAACCCAATGAATAAAAAGAATATTGTCGTAACAACTAACTCCATAATAACTAAAATTGAAAAGAATTTATCTAAAGTCGACACACATTTTGTTACTACTACATATAAAATAAAAGGACTTAGTCAATACTAAACAAAACAATAAGCTAAAACTTGACAGAGGAATTTCCTCTATCGTCTATAAGAATTGTTACAGAAAATACATAGAAGAAACAGAAAAGAATCTAATATAAAATATAATATAAACAAAAAAGAGACATTTTAAAAAACAATGCATTCGTTGCTTACAGTAACAAGACTGATCACAATTTTTCACATAAAAATGCGATTTTGATCAAAGGATTGGTTGGTTATTTTGTTTTATGGCATATCAAAACCTAAGTGGGTCATTTAATACTAACAAAATTTTTTAAATAGATTCTTAAAATTAATACCAAAAGTATTCATTCATGAATATATATTCATACATATATATATATACATATATATTCATACACATATGTATATATAAATTCATTCATGTATATATATATATATATATATATATATATATATATATATATATATATATTCTTATATATAGGAATATATCTATATTCACAGATATATATTCATATATATGCATATATATATATATATATATATATATATATATATATATATATATATATATATATATATATATATATTCACACACACACACACATATATATTTTATATTCCTATATATATATATATATATATATATATATATATATTTAAAGACATATTTATGTTTCACATTCTTTTATAGATACAACTCTCTGCGGCTGCTCGGTCTCACGTTGACAGCTGACCTGAGATGGAACAAATACATTGAGTCAATTGCTTCGTCCACCGCAAGGAAAGTTGGCTCCCTGTGCCGGGCCAGGAAATTTTCTCCCCGGAATCGATCCTCCAGATCTACAAATCAACAATTCGCCCTTGCATGGAGTATTGCTGCCATATATGGTCTGGAGCCCCTTCTGTTTGCCTCGGGGTTCTTGATAGGCTTCAGAGGCGGATATGCAATATAATTGGCCCTAATCTGGCATCTCGTCTACAGTCGCTCTCACACAGACGCGCCGTCGCCTCTCTCTGTCTTTTTTACAAATACTTTCATGGCAATTGCTCCGAGGAGCTGCATTCGTTGGTTCCCAGACTTCATGAGTTCAAGCGCCCTACGAGGCTGGCATCCCGCTCTCACCCCTTCACTGTCGAAACTCCTAAGTGTAGCCGTCTCTTCTACTCCAATAGCTTCATGTCTCGCACCTCTGGCCTGTGGAACTCTCTTCCCTATTCCAGTTTCCCTGAGAGCTATAATCTCCAGCTATTCAAATGTAATGTCAATCGACATCTCCAGTTGCCTTGATCTATCCACTACCCTTCTCCTCATCCTTTCTTTTATCACTCCTATCTGATCTTGCTCCAAATTTTCTGTAACCCCTTGCGTCCTAGTGGCTTCCCGCCTTGCTTGGGGTGAAACGCTTAAAAAAATACAAGTATTTAAGTAAATGTTCTGTTTTATAATAAACAGTATTAAATACCAGCCTGAATGTTCGAGAAATTTTCATAGAAAATATTCGTCCTTCGAAAGGATTCGAATCTGTATCCTATACGGAACCGTCATGTAGCCTGACGTGCCTACCCTCTCGGCCACAAAGGATCGTTTGGTCGGCAATGTCGAATTTACTGCTTATAAACTTCGATTTTTCATGAATCTTTCACGTACATTCATAACTGCTCATGGCGTAGCAAATGTAAACAAATTTGATACGCCATGAGCACTTATGAATGTACGTGAGTAATTGATATCGGCTTGGATTGAGGAATCGGAGAGCCAAGTTCGATTTCCAGTCGAATCCATTACATTCACTTACGTGCTAATACCCTTGGGAAAGGTGTGAATCCTCTTCTTCTTCCTCCAGCTATGGGTAAATAGCAGGACAGGCTGGGTTCTATAGGCTTGGATAGCAACTGATCTAGGAGAAGGACAACTCTGAATTCAAAACCTGCGGAGGGTCGTTTGGGGACCTTGTGGCACGTAGTGCACCGGGTTTCTGTATTCGGCCCTTCAAAAAGGGTGGATGGTACAGCACGAAACCTTCACCACTATAATCAACTCTCATGTGCGGTTGTCGGGCTGTCGGTTTCCTAGGAATTGATCTGCTTGACCCTCATACGTCGGATTCGACGGAAGAGTCGAGCGAGCGAGCAATATATTTGGTTAACATATATTTTGGCAGCCATCTTTCTTTTAAATACTTTTCGTTAAATATGACGAACGAAGATAATTTTATTCATTCTAATTTAGTTTTTACAGCGTTCTGACTTTTTCCGTTTGATGGGAGTGAAGAACGCTGAAAAATTATATAAAAAATTATTAAAATTTTCCTTCTTCTTCATATATATATATATATATATATGTGTGTGTGTGTGTGAAAAGTGTATATAAATATAAATAAATATATATATGTATAATTATTTATATATTATATGCGCGGTACTTATTAGAAAGCGCTCAATATCAGAGATAGAGCTAACATATTTGGTTGGATAGATGTTAGTCCAACCAAATATATATATATATATATATATATATATATATATATATATATATATATATATATATATATATTTCTTTGTTCTTCATATACATATATATATATATGTGTGTGTGTGTGTGTGTGTGGGTATATATATATATATACATACATATATATATATATATATATATATATATATGAAGAAATATAGTTTTAAGGTGTGCTACATTTATGAGATAAAGTGCTCAATATCAGAGATAGAGCTTATGCAAATATAAATTTAAAAATGAACATTGAAGTCAACACTCAGAGGCGACAGGCTGTTTTATGTTGAACGAAATCGTCAGGTGGCCTGCATGAAACAGCCTGTCGTCTCTGAGTGTTGACTTCAGTGTTTACTTTTATATTTATATATATATATATTTTTCTAATTATATATATATATTTATATATATGTGTGTGTGTGTGTGCGTGTGTTTGTGTGTATGCATGTATGTATGTGGGCAGCAACCTCTATTTTATACAGATTTCAATGAAGATTACGCATTGCCGTTATACTTTCGTTTATATTTTCATGCAAGTAACAAGAGATTTCTTTTCTGGATATAGATGTGTAAAAACTGTCGTAATGATGTATGGATCCTGCTGCTTTTTCATCTAATACCGTAATTCTCCATGTATAATACGCATTATCTTTTTCTAAAAAGTTATAAACAAAATCAGGGGTGCATAACTACAAAAAATCTTTAAAAAATTGCTGTAAAATAAAATAAGAATTGTTATAAAAAATAAATTAGATTTATTCTATTTTTAAAACCATTTTTAAATAAGAGTAGGAAACGCTGGCCGTAATGAAATTGGAGAGGTACAATTGATTACCAAACAAGGTGTGCGTATTATGCATGAGTAGAAGCATTTTACCACACTTTTATCACAATTTTAGAGGTGCGTATTATGGATGAAGGCGTATTATACATGGGGAATTACGGTATATTAGCCATTATCAAAGATGTGTTTTTACTTGTCAGAATATGTAGAATTTTTTTAGCAATAGAAAAGTTTTAATTCCCGAACACAGACAGCACATTGTGGCTGTGTTCATAATTGATATTATTGATTAGTATTAAGTTCATTATTGAATATATATATATATGTGTGTGTTTGTATGTGGCGGGGACGCGAACGTCCCCAATGACTCTGCATCAGTAGGAAGCAGACATCCTATCCCCGAGGCGAGCAACATTTATCCTAGTGTATATGTGGATATGAGCGAGCGAGCGCGTGAGAGAGAGAGAGAGAGAGAGAGAGAGAGAGAGGGGGGGGATAACACACGCATAAATAGTATATCACTCCTCCGTAAAGCGTCACAATGTAAATTAATGTCTCTTCGTCCTCCGTCATTCACGCACTATTTTTTTTTGTATTCATCTGCTTACTGTCTACTTCGCTCTGTCTTTTCTTTCGTGATTTTTATCTCTTGTTAAGATAGCTACCGTTCCTTTAACAAAAGAAAAGCATGTGGTAGTAGAGCAATGAACAGGTAGCCCAACATTCAGAGGTTTGATCCCAAGAAACAAGTGGGTAAAGTTCAGGATTTGACATAAATAATAATAATAATAATAATAATAATAATAATAATAATAATAACAACAACAACAAAATACAAGGACCTTGAAATAGAAATCTCGAAAATGTGGCATATGGTAACATCAACAATCCCTGTTGTAGTTGGAGCCCTAGGACTGGTTGGAAAAGATTGCAGTAGACTAATTGAAGGGATTCCTGGAAGTCCATGCCTAAAGGAGATACAAAAAATTGTTCTGACAAGTACAGCCCACACTTTACGAAGGGCTTTATCTATGTAAATTTTTTTTTTTTTTTGTCAGTGGAAAGTGTCATGATGCCATTTCTAACCTTAGGTCCCTGGGTGGGACCCGGAAAGAAATGTGTAAACGCCAGAAATCAAATATAATAATAATAATAATAAAAACAAATAGAACGGAAGTAATGTCTTATATTGTGATTTTCATCAAGTGAAACCCCTCATTAAAATCATGGTAATAATTCTACATATATTGTTTGCAAACCATGTACACAGGGCCGGTGTAAGTATCTCGTGGGCCTCCACCGAATCTATGATACAGGCCCCCTCCTCTCTACTACATCTCATTTTCCATGAGGTAGTATTCATATAAAATACACATTTTCTTGTAATCTACTTTTCTGCAATAACGGATCATATGCAGTATATGTGAACAATTCAACTAGAAAAATTGAAAATAAATACATTGTCGAAATAAATACAAATTAGATCTTTCCATAATAGATCTTTCCATAATAGATCTTTCAATGTTTTGCTTCACGTTTTAGCATCAACTTGAGATTTTTCTTGTTAAAATGTTAAAGAATTTTAACACAGTTAACATTAAAGATAAAAATTAGCGCCTTTTATTATAGTGTCGTTTTTCAGACTGAGCATAAGCAAAACAAATTCACGGATTTGGACGAGAAAAAAATTAGAATGACGTCAAAATCTCGGCTAGTACATACAAATGAGGAATGGTGTTTATTTTTCTGTAAACTATTTAAATATTAATTAATGAAAAAATAATCTGTAACCTTAATTAAAGGTGTGTTCTTCTAAAATATACGGGAATATATAAATGCAGTAGAATAAAACGAAAGTCAAAATTGCTAATTTCCCTCATGAATGACGAATAGATTAGAATTTAATTATTAAATTTGAATAATTCACCGGTGTAGACAAGTAGGTATAAACAGACTTAAATAGATAGATAGATAGATAGATAGATAGATAGAATAAGCAGAAATAGAGAAATAGATAGATATGGACATTTACAAATCTCTATGTACAAAAGGCAGGATGTGTGTGCGTGTGTGTGTAACGAATGCACAGCCGCAATTTTCGACGGATTTGCACCAAAATTTTCATGCACGTTCTCCAAGGAAGCGGGAAGGACAAGACCGACTTTGCATTTCCCAACTCCCATCGATAGTGGAAATAATCGATTTTTTCATGCTTCTACGGCAGTTCTCATGTAGTTTGCAAAATTTTCTACTGGCCAGGTGAGACCAATAGCTGGCTGCCACGAATAGGCAGGAAGATTCTACTGGCCAGCGTGAGAGCCAACAGCTGACTGACATGAATGTTAACTAGCATGCAAAAAATCGATAGCTGCATTCGTCACAATTGAGAAAAATTTAAATCTGCATGGCACTTTAATCCAATTGGCTCATTCGCTTGCTTAAACTCAACGTTGATTCTGATTCCGCAGAACTGGGTTGGGTGTGAAAAAGTATTTGTTGTTAACATTCTTTTTTCATTCTGTTTTTCCAGTTGCGAGTCCTTTTTAAAGCTGATTGTTTTGTGTTCATTTTGTTTAGTTCTGTTTTCGTAACAGATTTAATGTTTAGTATAGAGCTTAGAAAAAATTCGCAGTGTGAGATAGGCAAAGAAGTAAGGCATGTAGCAACATCAGCACGGCAAAGGGCACTCCTTTAAAAAAAACCAAGGAAGGGCAAAAATATTTTTAAGTCAAGTGATATCGATTGCTGTATGAATCGTACGATTTTTTAATCAAGCATGGGCAACGCCGGGCCATGCTCCTAGTACATGCATAACGGGTGTAAAAGCAACATTGTCCAAATGGTGTAAGAGCGTAATTATTCATCTCACAAAATGTTTAAAATCTAAAAAAAGCACTAAACTAATTGAGCTTTTTTCCCCAGGTTTTCCGATAAGACGTTTAGCCATCTCGACACAATTTTTCGTAAAAATGACTGAAGAACGTTGAGCTAGAAAGAGAACAGTTTAAAATCGTTTTGTGTCCGTCTCACTCCCTTCCCAAATGAGCAATCCTTATGTGGGTGGTTGCTACTATGTGGGGCTGCGTGTTCTTGCTGTGAAGGTTTGCCTCGGCGGAACCAGGAAATGTAGTTCGTCCGAGAACTTTCCGTCGAAGTATTGGGAGAGTTTCCCACCCATGGAAGAGAGTTTGAAGAATGGGGAATAATTCGTCACCCACAAGGGCTTAGAAACACTTTTGAACTCTCTCAAGGCTGGAGAGTGAAGTCTGGGCAGCTCCCGCACAAAATTTACAAATGTTAACTCCTCCAGTATTACAGGGGACAAAGCGAGCCTTGTGAGATTTTAATTGTTTAATTTTTTAATTGATTGTAGTTTAAATAAGTCTGTATTGCTACGACGTCACTTGTACATATGAAGATACCGCTGGTTCAATTTGCCACCCTTTTTGAACACGTCACAACGTATATCCGTCGTTCCTTCTCTCGTTTTCACTGCTTCAGCCCTCTTTTATCAGGCCAACACCGCGGTCAACCAACCAATCAGCGTTCTTCGCTTTCATTCACAGTTAACCAGGCAAATAGCATCCTCCAGTTTGACCAATCAGCACACGACTTGCTATTGGTAGAAGCGTGCCAAACTATTAAAAAAAAACCCTCATTACCGCACATACAGCTAGATTTGCTTGACGGGAGAGTGATGCCATTTTCACGGAGCAAACTTTCCGATGTCACGTGCCGTACATTAAGGTAAGTCCCTTATTTTCCTATGCACCAGAGGCTATCCAATCTGGCTCGCTTGCTTCCACGGGGCTCAGTTCACCACAGAGATCAAGTGGTACTGCAACATCGTTCTCTATTAGATAGATTTTTTTGTAATGTCTATTCAGTAATAAGTTGAAACCTGGTGACTGGGATACCCCTGATTCGACAACACCACGGTATTATACTCAGAAAGTGTCGGTAGCACAGACTAGTGTTAGTGTCAAGGACCGTTAGAATCGTATAGTTTCTGGATGACCGACTATAATATGCAACCATGTATTTGTTCTGTGTGACATGGCCCTCAAAGGTAAAGAATGGAACTTGGGGTTACTTGACAACAAAGAGAATGATCTCCTAAGAAATGATAGGATAGGAATTTGGGATTGCTTGAAAACAAACAGAATGACCACCTAAGAAAGTGAGTGCGAATCGGTCAACTACGCTCACGGGACATTCATCAGCAAGTGGGATTTTGGTATTGTAATTTTAGTTTCCCGATGCCCTCCGACAATAACAGTTCGCGAGAAAAATAGACTCTCATCATGCCATCGTGAGGGGTGTGAAATACACCCACAAACCTATTCCATTACTTGTGTAAGGAATGAGGAAATTTCATCCCGGGGATTTTGGATCTATTTGATTATTTAATAGGTAAACGATAAAGGAAGATCATACCCAGAGAAATGCAAAAAAAACATCTTACTTTCATCTTGGGTGCAATCAAGGGGAAAAGAACACAAATATATATATATATATATATATATATATATATATATATATATATATATATATATATATATTTTCCATTGCGAAAGAGAAAACAACCAACTTTTGTAAACATTCTACAGCAACTTTGTTTGTCATTACTGATGTGGACCCAAAGTTGGTACCACGGAAGGAAAACACGGAAAACAGATTAGAGGTAAGAAAGATATATTAAACAAAAAGGTTACAAACATAGTGTAAGTGTAAGAGTCCATGTTGTAGGTATGTTACGGTCTGACAACAATTACGAATATTCAACTTCCAAGTTCCTGGAACATAAAAGTTTGAACTGACAGGCAATATCACTTAAGTGTTGTTTTATTAAGTCTGAAACTCATACTTTTCCCATATTTTGTATTTTGTTACATAAATTTTATTTACAAATGTTAATATTGTGTTTTTTGTTCATTGATAGCTGTTCGTATATTCTTATCTGAGCGAACCCACTTTTTTCTCTTTCTTTTTTTCTTTGAAAGTGGAGTTCATACCTTTATAAGTTGTGAATTCGTAACAGTTGTAACAGGTGACTATATCGATTAACACATATTAAAAACTGACCATTTTGAACATTTTATGTCCGTCTTAAGGTCTATTTGTGTATTGCTCTACAATGAAGATATTTATCCAAATAATTAACGAGAAGAAAAATTAATAAAATGAATAATTAATAAATTAATAAAACCAAATTAATTATTAACTAATTTTATACAAATGAAATTAGCAATTAGATTTCCATGCAACGGGAATGATTATCTTGAACGAGTATTTCTCTCAACACCTTTCCTTCTATTTAGTCAGTACATTACCAATGCTATCTGTCAATATTTCTGAGATGAGTTATTACGTACACTATTTACATTATTCGGACTATTGTCCTCATCTTTGTCGCCATATTTATTACAACGCTTCGGCCTTTCAGTATCTGTCTATATTTCTGAAATGAGATATTATATACATTATTTACATTATTCGGACTATTGTTCTCATCTTTGTCGCCATATTTATTACAACGTTTCAGCCTTTCAGTATCTGTCTATATTTCTGAGATGAGGTATTATGTACACTATTTACAATATTCGCACTATTGTCCTCATCTATGTCGCCATATTTATTACAACGTTTCAGCCTTTCAGTATCTGTCTATATTTCTGAGATGAGGTATTATGTACACTATTTACATTATTCGGACTATTGCCCTCATCTTAGTCGTCATATTTATTACAACTTTTCGGCCGTTGTATGCTCCAGCCTTTTTCAGGTGGTTGGAAAGTCTAACTGAACCCTTTATTATTTGTTCTAATTCCTTAAAGTCACATGGCACAGTGAATATATGTGTTAGTTGGATCCTGTGACAGGACCCAACAAGTGTGAGTTCAGTACTCGGTTAAGGCAACTTGGAGAGGGGAATTTACAGGAGATAACTGATAACGGACACCCATTAAAACATGGCACGTGAAACTAGAACAGTCTACCCCAGATTACCAATGCTGTTAAAATATTTCATATAGTAATCATTAAGACGCATTACGTACAGCAATACTAAGTTTCGGAGCGAATTATATCTTATTATATTAGTTCTCCGTTGTTACAAAATAAGTTAAATAAATAAATGCTCCCTTTCGCGGGCTGAGCAATTTTGGAAGAAAGGGAATTTGTTGGTTGCTCCTGATGATTAATGCTAAGCTCTTCGCTATGAATTGAGCCCTCTGGTGGCCGATAATGAATATGTCTTGTATATAATGTGTTAAAAATTCCCTTCTCTCCTAATATGCTGTAGACTCGTTGATAAGAGATGTCAAATCGGTAGGGTTTCGATCTCGTCTTGAAGCAATCGCATGTCTAGCCACACTAATGAGCTGTGATGCAGCAAAACTGTCAGTCGGTGGATGACTATATACATACACACAAGCTTAACAATGTTAAATCCTATTAAAGGAAAGCCCTAGTCGTAACCCGAGTTTCACAGTAACGCGATCCTTAGACAACTCGAATGCTAAGGAAAGAAGTGATGGGCGAGTTTACGTAACCCTTGACGATAAATCACCCTTAGGGTGAAAATCGGGTTACGACTAGAGCCATTCTTTAATAAGATTTAACAGTATTAAGCGCTTTTTGTTCTGTTAAGTCTTCGAGCACTTTATTTTCTGACTAGGAAGAGTTGTCTTTTATCTTTTTCGTTTTCATTCAAAACTTTCCTGGATAAGGGTTTAAGTTTTTGTCAAGTTGTCCGTTGATTCCATCAACGGTTTTCCTTTTGCTAAATATATATATATATATATATATATATATATATATATATATATATATATATATATATATATATATGCACACACACACACATATATATATATATTTAATGAAAAACAGACACTTTAATCACTTTAAGGTACCATCACAATAATTTATTTCACCAAAATCCTTTTAAAGGATTTCGGATCATCAGGTAACACATCCAACAATGAAATGAGAAAAAAATGTGATTAGAAATTGATGGGTAGTGTAATTTATGTAATTAAACAGGGAGGGTGAAGGTGGCAGTTAAAGAGACAATACAAAATATAGGGAGGGTTAAATTTACATCTCTCTCAAATAAGCTTTAAATTGGGTGAACATTGATGTCAACATTCAGCGGCGACAGACTGTTTCATCATGGCTTTTAGGATAAAACAGTCTGTCGCCTCTGAGTGTTGACATCGATATTCACTTATATATATATATATATATATATATATATATATATATATTGATAATCACGATCCAATTCATCAAAACTACAAATATATATTGATCACTAATATTTTATATATATATATATATATATATATATATATATATATATATATATATATATAGATATATATATATAAGTTACTATGAAACATGCATCAATATATATACACCTGACACAGTATATATATATATATATATATATATATATATATATATGTAAAAGTGAACACTGAAGTCAACACTTAGAGGCGATAGGCTGTTTCACGTGACCTGAAGATTGCGTCTAGCATGAAACAGCCTGTCGCCTCTAAGTGTTGACTTCAGTGTTCACTTTTTTATTTACATACTCTATTTCTGATATTGAAGACTTTATCCCATAAGTATATCACACCTTAAAACTACATTTATTCATATATATATATATATATATATATATATATATATATATATATATATATATATATATATATATATATATATATATATATAAAAAATAGTGGTGCAGGTTTTTTAATCTGCTGGTAGTTTCAACTGTACACACAGTCATCCTCAGTCATGGAAATTATTTTGTTTTTAGTAAATCCAGGTAGCATCAGAGACGAAAGATTAAATGCGAATCGAAATATATCTTTTTCGAAATGTGTTATTGTTAACGGATAAAAAATTTTGGAGCGTGCAGTTGCAACGCTAAGGTTGAATTTTAAGGTTGTACTAAATTGTTCAATAAATTGTTCATGCCACACTGACTGTTAAACTCCGACAATAAAAAAAAATCTCAAATTACCATATTATTAAAAAAAAAACACACTCCCTTAAAGTTTCAAAAAAATTCAACCTTTAAAAAAAATGTTCATAATGGTGATGATTTTCAATCATCATCATCATCATCATCATCATCATCATCATCATCATCATCATCATCATCAATAACATCATTGACATTCGGTCATTGGATTATTTTTTTCTTTTATAATCGTTGTCATATGCCCAACACCGAAACGTAAATATGGCAATGAAGATGACGGTAACAATCCGGATAATGTAAATAATGTAAATAATCCTAATATCTCATCTCAGAGATATAGACAGATCCTGAAGAAGAACGTTGTGAATATAGCAATGAAGATGAAAATAACAGTCCGAATAATGTAAATAATGTAAATAATCATAATATCTCATCTCAGAGATATAGACAGATATCGATATATATTTTGTGCGCAATCTCATACCTTCAACTACTGATATTTTGTACATAATTTTATACGCACAGTGTAAACGTATGTCTTATAGACTTATCGATGGTCTATTGTAGGTGTTACATGTTTTAGTATAGACCAATTCCTTTAAACCAAGTCATTATGTTGATGGCTTTCGTATTTTCAAATACTTTTCTTATGCTTATCTTGAAGTATTTATTTCTTACAGAGGTTAAGTGAGTACATTCAGTTAAAATGTATTTCACCGAGAGTGCAGCTTAATATTTTGTACATGTTGCTTGATGTTCATTCTTCAACAAGTGTTTGTTTATATTTTAGAACCATACATGTAGTCAGTATAGTAAAATTTTCCTTTCGTTGATAGGAATTTCAAATTTGTGTCTTTGGTCAGCAATGACCAAAGACAGAGCTTTTCACCTTTTAATTGAAGCCAACAGCGCCTCACTGCACCAAGAAAATTAGGGTCTGGGTTCATTCTTAAAGCCCAGGGTAAGGCAAAATGTAAACCTGAAGAAGTGAAATGTTTATCATTTTCCCGTCTTGGCTATGAAGATAAACTATGTCCAACAGCAAGGCCTTTGATCAGGAGGTTTTGAGGAGCGTGGAACCACCTCTTAATTCTTGACGTTCCTAGGACCGCCCTGACCCAGGGTGGTAGCACCTGTTAGGGTCCCAGCCATGGACAAAGAGTTAACCCCGAAACTGGGGTAAAAACACTATGAAAGTGTAAAAACAAGTATTAATACCTGAAATACTTTGTAAAAAAATTATTTCCAGCAAATAAGTTTTTGAAGAAAAAAAAACTATTTCCAGGAAATTTTTTGAGGAAAAAATATTGCCAGCAATAATTTTTGAAAAAAATTATTACCAGCAGCACACATTTGAAAAAAAAAAAATTACCAGAAATAGATTTTTGACAAAATAAAATTAACAGCAATGAAAATTTTGTCGGCATTAAATAACCCATAGGGGTTGATATACCATTAAACAAAACTATAATTTTCCCACAACCTATTAAAATATGCCTTGTGCAACGTTTTATCCCCATGGCTGACTGAGTAAATTCCTTGATAGTGGGAATCTTCCCTTGACTGGACACACAGAGAAAATATCATAAAAAAAAAACATAAAGAAACTACAACAAACCCGAACCAGCTTTTGTAAAAGTTTTGCAATAAAAATTCTAGGAATGAGAAAATAACCTTGGTCAAGTGATTTTTGTTTCAAGTGATACATTTATTTTTTTGTTAAAGCAAAGATATAAACACAGTATCGTTAGACTTTAAACAAAATCAAGTTTCGTCTCTTCAATATTGATTGATTCATTTTTACGGCTTATCAACCCATTGCAGGTTATTTAAAGGCAGAAATATTTTTAGATTGCAAGAATTTCTTTCTTTTTAAATAATAATGGTTTAGTGATACAAATCTTACTAATTAACCCATAGCCGAGGGGAGAAGAGGTTTATCATACCTTTCCTAAGGGTATTTGCACCTAAGTGTATATAACAAACCAAATGAGAATTAGAACTCGGCTTTCCTATTAACAATTCCAAGGTATCAACCATTACACCATCTGCACATCCAAGTTTATAGCATCCGTTATTCACAAGCAATCACCCATCAAGGTACTGACCGGTTTTAACGACGATTAACTTCGGTGATTCAACGGGATGTGACTGCAAGCCTCTGTTGAATTCGCGCTATCATTAAAGATTCAATATCCCTGTTTCAGACGTGACAATTGCTCTAATTCCAGATAACAGGCAGGCCCTCTCTTCGTCGTTGTCACTGTGTAGACTGGGATGCTGGAATTAGATATAAATTTTGCAAAATTTCTCGGTTATATCACCTTAATGTTCTTCCTTCATCCATTGTTCTGTGAAAGAAAATCACAAATTGATATGACTCGCTAATTATTTTGATTCTCTCTTCATCCCAAACTAGATAACCCAGTCTGCTCTGTTAATTAATCCATAGTTGGAGGTCGGAGATTTTTTTCCTTTTCCGAGGGTACCTGTGCAAAAGTGAACGCAACAGACTAGACTGTAATTTGAACTCGGTTCTCCGTTTCCAAATAATGAATTTGTACAGCAAAATAATTTGCAGTGCGATTCGATAGCAAAATAATTACCGAAGCATTTCTATATTGAAATGATTTCCATGCCCATTACTCTAACTGATTTTGGCAATTGATTTATCATTATATATATATTTTGATGGGCATCTCTACGTGGTATAATGGTTAGCAATCTTAAATCGCTAGAACAATTACGACTGTGTAGTGAGTTCGATCCTCACTTGGTACTCCACACTTTTGGCCTTGTACCACATCTAAGCTACGCTTAGAAAATCCTGGTCACTTCGGCGTAGTTTAATGGTTAGCAATCATGTCTCACTAGATCAATTATGACTGAGTAGTGAGTTCGATTCTTACCGGGTGTCACTTAATCTCGACCTTGTGTCTCAACTAAGGTATGCTTTGTGTATATATATATATATATATATATATATATAAGGTTGGCTAAAATTTTCGTTCGGTTTAAATTATTCCATTATCTACTTAGTAAGCAAACGAACGTTTTGGTCAATCCAATATAATCATTGGAAAAATTTAGATATGTCTTTAATCAATTTACCCCAAGTAAGGCGATAATGTCCCTAAGACGCAAGGTGCTAGTGGGAGTGGAAGAGGATGGATTTTTTTTTAGAAAGAACCGGAACATCAATCCTAAACATAAAACAATGCTTAAACCTCTACTCCTGTTTAAAATACCAGGGAGGAGTGTGATATGCGAATCTGTTAAATCGGGATGTGTTCCAATAGTAAAATAATGCCAAAAATTTTCTATACACTTACTGCTAAATTTAACTTCTTATACTGAGATTGGAACGCTTTTAAGTTTATCACCAACTTGACGTTGATTCGACAATTTTCTGGGAGCACTCTTTCGACTTTGTGTCCATACTTTTATTGTGACATCCCGTAATTCTTTTTGAAAAGTGGAATCCACATCCAGGATTGGAATCTCCCTATCCATCACTTCCTAAACATGTTCTCTGGGATTCTAATACAATTATTGTAGAGGTCAGTTTAAGCCGAAAACTCATCGCTGTGTTCCATGAAACAATCTGTGACTATTTTTCATTCGTGACACGGTGCACGCTGTCCGGCTGAAAGTGACAACCAAAGGAGGAGTGACGTCATCAATTGAGGCATGTAATCACTTACAATACCTAGCTGCGGCAATTAAACAATCACTTAACTGCCCATAGAGTCCGTATCTATGCCAAGAAAATATTCCCCTTATTACCATCATCCTGAACCGTTGATACAAGGCAGGATGGGTTCTTATCTGACAGGAGTTTTACTCGGTGTCGTCTTGTACTGCTGTAGCTCATCTGCGTCAAGGTTCGACGCGGCGTGCTTTCTTAAAAGCTCTTTTGTATATTTTTGCTGTAAAGTGTTGTTATTTAAACTACCGTTATCTATCACCTTGATCCAGTCTGGCCATTGTAAACAGAGTTTATTCATTAACAGTTGATTGAGAACATCCTCTCAAAGGATTTTTTTTCTTTTGCTGACCATTCCTCGTAGCATTTCTTGAAATACGCAGAGCTACCCGCTTGGCACCAGGGACCATGCAACATTCAAAGTCACAGTTCCTTCCTCTTAATAATACAAGAGCTTACGACCACATCATCTTGAAACAGCAGATCTCTTACGATCACCGAAGTTCAACAACGTACCTTGATGGATGACCGCTTGGGAATATCAGGTAATGTAAGTTTGGATGTGCAGGTGGTGTAATGGATAATGGCTCAATTTTTTTAATTGGCGACCCGAGTTCCAATTCCAGTTGGATACATTATATTCACTTACGCATAAATGTCACTGGGAAAGGTACGGGTCCACCTTTTAATTAGTCAGACATTTATCACTAAACTATTATTATCTCAAAAAAATTTGCAATCTAAATATATTTTGTGATTTTAAATAACATTTAAAATGTTGATAAGCTGTATAAATGAATAAATCAAAATACGTAATTATATCTGATTATACCTGAGATGAGGTATTATGATTAATTGATTTATTTACATTATTCAGACTGTTATCCTCATCATCATTGCCATATTCACGTTTCGACCGGCATTCTTCAGGATCTGACTATATCTCTGAGATGAGGTATTATGATGACTTGCATTATTTACATTATTCGGATTGTTATCTTCATTTTCACTGCCATATTCACAAAGTTTCGACCGTTGAACGCTCTGGCCTTCTTCACGTGATTGGAATTTCGAATCGAACCCTTTGTTTTGTCTACTGGGGTTGACTGTTCTAGTCCCACGTGCCATGCCACTTCCGGGTGGCACTGAAGATGAGGATAACAGTCCGAATAATGTAAATAATGCAAGTAACGTTAATAATACATTAAGCGAAGGTCAGCAGGTCACACTGGGCATCTTTAAATGTCCATGTCTATTAAAATTGCTTCGACGCCATTGGCTTAAAAAGAATTTGCATAAAAGCACATTTGTTCAGGTAGATTTAATTAAGCCCTCAATGAGTGTAGTATATCATTTGTATTTGCTAGATCACATCGACGTGGTGTAGTGGTTAACAAGCTTGTCCCTCTAGATGAATTGCGAGTAGTGAGTTTGAACCTGGCTGGATGTTCCATATTTTGGCCTTATGTTACATCTAAGCTACGATTAGTAAATAGTTACAATTTACTAGACCATTTCGACGCAGTGTAATAGGTGACAAATTTGTCTTGCTGGATTAATTGCAACTGAGTAGTGAATGCGTTATACAACATTCGGCCTTATACAACATGTAAGCTACACTTATTAAATCGCCCAATGGTGTACTGTTTAGCAGCCTTGTCTAATTAGAAAAATTACAACTGAGTAATGAGTTCGATCTTCACTGGAGGCTCTTTAATTTTGGCCTTGTGTCACATCTAAGCTATGTTTAATGACTCACTTTCTATTTGATATGATATTCTATATAGAATGCAAATAAATGAATACTGACATTTTTTTTTAATAAATAATTATAATAAATTTTGATATTGAACAGTTTCCTGTGAATTTCTATTAAAATATTTTCTAATAAATCGTTTTTCCATTATATATATATATATATATATATATATATATATATATATATATAAGCAAATAATACTAATCGTCCTGGGTAAGACGATAAACTACATCCAGCAGCAAGGCCTCTGATCAGGTGGTTTTGAGGAGTGTGGAACCACCTCTTAATTGCTGGTGTTCCCAGGTCCGCCTTGATCCAGGGTGGTAGCAACTGTTAGGGTCCCAGCTATGGAATATTATGGTTAACTATTATCAGCAATACATTTTTTTAATTAATACCAGCAATAAAATTTTGAAAGAAAAATAATACCAGAAACAGATTTTTGGCAAAACAAAATATTACCAGCAATAGAAAATGTGGTCGGCATTAAATAACCCATTGAGGTGTTGATATGCCGAAAAACAAAATAAAACAAACCAAACAATACTAAATAAAGACATTCATGTCGTGGCATCTGACATGTTAATTTAATTTATTGCCCATGTTATCATAAGAATAGCCTTTTTGCATTACATGCCGTCTTGTCTTTCATTCTGGACGGAAGGAGCGGAGACAGACGTTCAACGAAACATGTCGTTTATAAGCTTTTCCACCTGGTCTCATCACCTCCATATATATATATATATATATATATATATATATATATATATATTGAGAATGTCATTTACACACTCACATATATGTATGTATGCAAGTGACATTATAGATATATTGTATATGAGTATGATAAAAAAATGTTTTAACGGTCAATAAGTTTGCATCTGAAGCTTGCATAAAACTCCAAGTCGTGCTATCGACGATATATATATATATATATGTGTGTGTGTGTATATATATATATATATATATATATATATATATATATATATATATATATATATATATATATATATATGAAGAAATATAGTTTTAAGGTGTGCTATATTTATGGGATAAAGTTCTCAATATCAGAGATAGAGCTTATGCAAATATAAATTTAAAATGAACATTGAAGTCAACACTCAGAGGCGACAGGCTGTTTTATGTTAAACGAAATCGTCAGGCGGCCTGACGATTTCGTCCAGTATAAAACAGCCTGTCGCCTCTGGAGTGTTGACTTCAATGTTCACTATATATATATATATATATATATATATATATGTGTGTGTGTGTGTGTGTGTGTGTGTGTGTGTGTGTGTATTATCACTTTAAAAGTTACATTGATTTTTACAGTGACAGTCACCTTGTACAAAGGCTCACAGAGTAAGAGGCACGGTTTATGCGGAAATGTGGAGAAGATAACGATTAACAGGTTAAGATTTTAGTGGTCGGGGAAGCATCCTCTTGGGAGTCGTTTCTACAAACTAGCGATAAAGTTGTTTCTTATTATCGAGTAAGCTTAGTTTAGGATGGCACAAAATCAAAAATATGGCTCACCCAGTTAGGATCAAAGTCATTAGTATGAATCTTCTACTGACTATTCCCCAGAATCGAGAAATCTGACTTTTTCTACTTATTATGGATGAGTGAAAAAGCCTTACCACCTTTAAGTGTCATCAGCAATGCAACCAGTATGCGTTTAAGAGTCAGGATTTGCTAGAATTGTTTGGTTTCGGTCTTTGCCTTCAAACCTGCAGAAACATACAAGGGTCCGCAAGCAAACATTCATCGCTAAATATTCAGGCTTGAATAAATTTAAAAAAATTATGTATACTGTATACACCCCCCATATATATATATATATATATATATATATATATATATATATATATATTATATGTCACAGAATCATCAAAAACAAAACAATTATTAACATAAGTATGTTCAGCATATTTCAAATTCCTGCCGAACGGCGGCACGCGTGCGTATTTCCGCGCCAACATCGATTTTAAATTCAGACTGCTTTACATCTCTGCAGTTGACGTTCTTTCAATTACATTTCAATTGTGATTTAGAATACATTTTTGCCAATGGTCCCGAAGAAAAGTCCCAGTGCAAGTGCTAATGCTAGGCGTATATCTATAACGCTGGAAGATAAGGTAGAAATTAATTATTGTATTCAGAATACTGTACGCACATATCATAAATACTGTAATAGTTAATGGGGAGTGATTAAATGCGGCTTATATTATGGTTATTTCGACTTCGTTTTTCGACCTAAATCGTGACCTCTGGAGCCAATTAACGACGTAGGGCGAAGTATACCTGTATAAGTTTCTTTGCAGTTTTTCCTTAAAATGCCGCTACATGTTCTGTCCATCTCGGCTCCAGTCACATTCTGATCGTCGTAATGTAGCTTCCCTGTGTTTTTCTATAAATAATTTCATGGTAAATGTCCTGATGTATTCTCCTCTATGGTACCGAGACTCTATGAATTTAAACACAGATTCGCAGCTAGGTCTCATCATTTTTCTATTGAAATGGCTAGATGTAACCGTAAGTTCTATGCTAACAGTTTCTTCTCTCGAATAATTTTGACGTCTCTTATGTTTCATTTACACATTGGGTTGTCCTTTTACTGACAGCCATGCGTCTTGTTTTATTACTGTTACATGTCTGTCTTACCTTCTTCGACTAACTTTTATAATATTTTCTTTTTAGTTTTCCTTCCGAATCTTTAATCAATACAGTGTCGTATGCGTAGCGTATATTATAAAGGTTACATTCGCTAATAATAAATACGGGTAAGTATTTTAATGCTCGTAGGATCGCCACGCTGTATAGTTTTAAAAGATCCAATACATACTTGTTTATATCGGTAGTCTATCGATATTTCCATGGCAAATGTTCTGTTGAGTTAGATTCCTTAGTTCCACCAGTTCGGACCTTTACCATGCCAGTCAAATCATCCTCCTGACTTTCGACTTCCATTTGTGAGAAGGAAGTTCGAACCGGACAGCTTCTTCCCCAGAACGGCTACTTTGTTGAACAGATTCCTGAAAAGATCCGTCTCTGATTACTGTAATCTTAACCTTTTTAAATCTTAAGTCAACCATTATTTTCCTGATTGGGCAGTGCTTTGTGATACTCGCCATCCATATTTGCTTTTTGCTATCCACATTTAGATACGTTGCAAATTAGACTAAGCATAAGTGACTGTTAAAGGATGAAATGTTTTCGCGGATTTTGACGTCATTTTGTTTTGTTTTTTCTTCCAAATCTGTGAATTATTTTATCATGGTAAGTCTCGAATAAACACTATACTAATTTCACTATTCTTTACCCATAATATTGAACGCGTTAAAATTATTCAAAGTTTTCTGAAGTAAAATGTCAAGTTGATGTTAAAAATTGCCGCAAAACATTGTTGATTTATTTAAGATATTTTAGAACATAATTTCTATTTAGATAAATTGTATTTATTTTCAATTATTCTAGTGGAATTTTTCGCCTATATTGCATATTTTCTATTATTGTAGAGAATTAGAATAAATTACAATAACATTTGTATTTTATATAAATATTGCTTCATGAAAATTAATCCTTTGAGTTTTGCGCTCTTGAAAAATTCTCAAATAATTTGTATGTAATATTTCACGCTAGATATAAAAATAGTTACAAGTGTTTACCCATTATTCAACTGGGTAGATTAGTAGGAGAGAAGGCCTTGGGGGATCAGTCGAATAGATTGAACGCCGGGTCAACCGACACACATTCACTAGTCGTGTAATAATCTTCTGTTGTACTTACTGTTTAATATATGATATATCTGCAACACTTGTTATTTCTTTAACCATTTACTTGGACACAACAGTAAGAAGTATATTCTAAAGAAAATATGAATAGAAAATAGACTTGTATTGAATGAGACATTTGAAATTTCTGGGCCGCATAATGAAGAAAGACAGCTTGGAGAATGTGACACTCACAGGAGAGAACGAAAGCAAGAGAAACAGAAGCTGGGGAATTATTGATTATGCTGGTTCTAAGGGAATACTTTTGGCTGAGACTACGGGATCGTAGTACCCACCGTAAACTCGGCCTTGTTATTGTAGAGAATTCGAATAAATTACAATAAAATTTGTATTTTTTTTTTTTTATGTATAATAGTTCATGAAAATTAACCCTATGAGTCCGGCGCTCTTGAACAATTTTATCCTTTCTGCCTGAGCTTTTGAGTCAAAATTCTCAAATAATTTGTGTGTAATATTTCACGCTAGATATAAAAATAGTTACAATTGTTTACCCACTATTCAACCGAGTAGATTAGTAGGAGAGAAGGCCTTGGGGGATCAGTCGAATAGATTGAACGCCGGGTCAACTGACAAACATTCACTAGTCGTGTAATACTCATCTGTTATACTTACTGTTTAATATATGATATATCTGCAAC
This sequence comes from Acanthosepion pharaonis, assembly GCA_903632075.3. Taxonomy (NCBI): domain Eukaryota; kingdom Metazoa; phylum Mollusca; class Cephalopoda; order Sepiida; family Sepiidae; genus Acanthosepion; species Acanthosepion pharaonis. The sequence goes on along the minus strand of CAHIKZ030004577.1, from coordinate 2,657,700 downwards.
ACTTTTTTGTTATTTCTTTAACCATTTACTTCGTCATAACAGTTAATAAAAAGCACATCTTAATTGCTGTTGTTTCTAGGTCCACCCAGGGTGGTAGCACCTGTTAGGGTCCCGGCTATAGGCAAATAGTGAAACCAGACCAATATGAAAGTATAAAAATACATTTTTATAGTAAAATACCAGCAATACATTTTTATATAAAAAGTTACCAATGTTGAATAGTTATAGGAGACTTACCAACAATACATTTTATAGCACAAGAACCAACAATGCATTTTATCTGTAGTTGAATCGATAAAACTATGGTCAAAATATTTAGATTTTGGCATTAAATATAAAGATGTTGATATAAACCTAAACAAAATTGACCAAACCATAGCATAACTGAGAATACCGTTTAAATTTCGTTACAAATGTCTCATCTTGCTGAGCGTTGGCAGGAAACGTAAAATAGGAAATTTTAGGATCTTATCATCTGATATCCTCCTGCTGCTGCAGTTTTCCATCATTTCTAGCTTTTGAACAAAATCAAACAGCCAACATGAAAGAACTCTTTCATGACATTAATCCATATAATATCCTACAATTTCTTAAAGAAAACAAACTGTATTCACAAATTTAACTTCAACAAATCTACAACATAATAAACCTATCACCATCTCTAGTAATTATGTCCACACAAACATGTATATACGCAAAAGCTGAGTATCATCTACCATATATTCAATTGTGAAAGCAGAATAACATATATCATATTTTTATTACTTCAAAGCTAAAAAAAAGTAAGTTTCCACATCAAATGGCCCATAAGGATGTTGATATACCGTTAAACAAACAAATGAATCAGTTAATTAATAACTATAGAAAACAGATTCCTGCCTTTATGTCTAATGCAGTGGCTCGCAACAGATTTGGGGCCATACCCCATTTTGGTATTTTTAAAATTCTGGTAGTGCTAAACGTAATATTGAATTCTTACATATTCAAAATTTTACTGGAATTCACATGAAGGAAGCTTAAAAGGCCATTAACTTGGTCTTTAAACAAGCCTCCAAAAACCATGGCATCCATGAAATAGAAAAATTAAAGACAGTTAGATATATATAGTTTCAAAACATATAATAGAGAACTGAAAGGTAGAAATATAAAATATTTGAATGAAAGTTTATTCTGTAATATAATTTGATCATTTTAATTATGAAATAATAATGCAAAATGAAATTTGAGCCTATGTTGGTATAGTAAGCCGAAGGGTGCACAACCTACACCATGCCCCACCAAAATATTACCATGCCCCACGTTGGGAATCATTGGTCTAATGGAATAATTCACTCTATTTGTAAACAAATGACAAAATATATGCAATATTTTCTAAATCCTTACTAACATTTGAAAGTTTTCACATATGAGTTTCAAATCTATTAATCAGCAATTTTGAACTCCGAGCTTTGTAGATACCTTAACATCGTTTGCTTTTGTCAAAAACTGTCAGTGGGCATCGTCGCTACAAGTGAGACAACTCAAAGAATCAATGGAATTATTTTTAATCGGATTTTTTTATTACTTTAAACTTTTCATTTAGTGAATTGGCGTTTTTAATGCTTTGAACCCTGCTCACCGCTTTACCGGTGGTAGAGAAATATGGCGTAATCCCCAGCCGCCGGTTGAACAGTGGTAGAGAAAAATGACTTAATGACCAACCACCGGTTGAACGGTGGGTAAACACTTGTAACTATTTTTATATCTACCGTGAAACATTACATACCAAGTATTTTAATACTTTTTTTTTATGTTACTTAATTTTACTTGGACTAATATGAGTCCGATAAATATTGTTTACATGACAAGTGTTTGCTGTTAAATGTTAAATAAAAAGTGACCATATCTCACAAAAACAATGATGATTCCCACAACAGTAGTTCATCCTGCAAGGTACCAATAAAAAGTGAGAGTAAAGTGAATTTTCTTCAAGTTCTCAGTCCACAAGGTGTATATGAAAGGCAACTGGTATCATGTAATTTGGTCATCATCGACTAAACTGATCTCCTAGCAGGTGTTTCTGATTAGGATGGTGGCATGACTTGCCTCCACTCCCAGTAGGATTAAACCTCTGAGCCCTAACCACCAATCTACCAGTGGTAGAGAAAAATCACGTAATGCCCAGCCATTAGTTGAACACTGGGTAAACACTTGTAACTATTTTTATATCGACCGTGAAACATTACATGCCAGTTATTGGCGAATTTTGACTCAGGAGCTCAAGCAGAATGGTTAAAATTGTTCAAGATCGCACGACTCAAAGGGATAAAGCCATTAATTCTTTAGAAATTGCTTTTCTCGCGTTTCAGATCCGAAACTGATTTTTACCTTCCTTAAAAGAGCAAAGATAACATTTTTCTGGGCTGTTACGTTCTCTAAAGCACCCTCTTATCAAAATGATACATTCTGGTAACAAGAGAAGGACACAGTTACGAAGCCTGTCGGAGACCTCATTTTCTTCATTAAGTTTTCCCGGGTGCGCAGATAGGCGTAATGCACAATGCCAATAAAACAAGTAAACAGTGCGTCTATTTCAAACACGGATATCTGTGACACTATTTAACTATGGTAATTGGCTAACTAATTAATCATAGAAATTGAAACAGAAAATATACCTTCTTAAAGCGAAAAAGAGCAATCTCGAAAGACAGAATGATCGATGAAAAACAAAAGATTTTAATTCTATTTACGAAAAAAAAAACTTTTCACAAAAGACTGTAAAGCCGGGAAGAAGCCACTTGTGAGGTCTTTTCAAGTCGAGTTATCGCCTCGGGAGATAGAAAGAAAGGCAAATATGGAATTATCGGCCAAAACACGTGCTGGTCGTAAAAATTTCGGCTGGAGACGAATGCCGATATAAGCAGAGACAATCAGTGTTAATTATCTTTCCAAGATATCGTTTATTTTTTTTCGTTTGATACATGCGAAGAGAACAATGTAGCAATTATAAAAGTTTGGTATTGTCTCAATATAGGTGAGAGGATTGTTATCATTTAGTTGACCAACGGACGCTAAGGCGTCGAATAGCAATGTGGCAATTGTAAACTTTTGGCAATCCCCAGAAAATAGAGTGGAGAATTGAGATTTGACGAGATATAAGAATTTAAATTCTTAACAAGTCAAGGATTCTATTATAAAGCTAACTTCACTAAGAGACCAGATGGCAACTTTTGACAGTGATTGATGGAGACGTTAAGAGTGCTGGCCAAGTGTCTTTTGGGTGGCCCAGAAAAAGGAAAAGATATGATAAAAATTTAATTGGCAATGTGGAATTCGTAAAAATGTTTGGCCGATGGGAAAGGAGAATTTTGTAAACAAAAATTCTAGATTATAATTTTAAGGAGGCCAACTTAGCCACACCCACACTGCCGAGAGATCATTGGTCGTATGGTAGCATGGTGATAGTCGGAGGTGATGGATGAGAAAGGCAGAGAAGGTGTTAACGCCCAGTGAAGGGATTGGTATGAGATATCAGTATGAGAGAGAAAGTGTCCAGGAGGATAGTTCTCCTCCGACTTACCCTCACGAATGACGGAGACCCCCCACCAAAATGGGAAGTGGTTACTTTTCCAAAAATGGGATATAATCAATTTTCCTGTCCTGACAACAAAGAGATTTCTTGTTATAAATAGTGATTACCGAGAACCCCAGGCCGCGTCGGGCCCACACACCGGGTTTTGGTCGGTACCCATATAAACGACCGACGATGGGTCGTTCAGCAGTTGGAAGAAAGTTGGAATTAATTTGGAGTTGAGTTGAGCTGGTTTTGAACCAGGGTGTTGCCTCGCAGAAGCTGAACGAGAGATTCCATGACCTCCGACTTCGCCGATACTACCAATAGCAAGTTATACTGACGAACGAAGTTAAGCCAACACTTAAAAACTAAATTAGTTGACTTACGATATCAACTTGCTTGAAACAAAGAAGTGTCACATTTCGTAGGAAACAGGCTGAGAGAAACAAACGCTCCTGTATATAACAGAAGGATAAAGTTAAATTGTTATTTCTTGACATACTTTAACCTCTTGAGTTTTTCTTTCATTTATTTTTTTTTCTTTGCGCTTGTGCAGTGCCACCTTTAATTTGGACTCAGCTGACACTACGGCCCGACGCCTGATTGATCTCGTCTACCTAAGATCAAAGTCACAACGTGGGTAGGTTAGAGTTGAGATCGAAGCAGTTACTCCAGTAACCAGATATTGCAAGTGAGCTGGGAACGATAGAGCTGGCATTGAACCGGTACAGCTGGTGAAACCGTTAACATCGACAACCAGAATTCGACCCTGGTGCCACATATTGGTGCCGTAACCACTGGATTCGACCCTGGACGGCTGAGTGTCACATATTGGTATCCTGACCAGGGAATTTCACCGAGTAGCGATGACCACCGAACGACCGGGATACAAGCTGGTGGCAGCGACAAATAGTCAACCCCAAAACTCCGGTAGAAGAAACCTTACAGTTTCGTGCCGCGAGGTGGGAGTTGACCAAGGGCCGACGGCTTGGTGTCACATATCCATTAAAAATAATGTTTGATGACATTACAATATATCTTTGATGATGAATAAGCACAGAGAAATTCCTCTTTTCAGCCACATGTTATTAAACAGATTAAAAGCTGTAGAATTGTTTTCAGCGTCACGGAAATAAAAGAATTGTCCATTGTTTACTATGAGGTTGTTTCTTTTTGTAATAGTACATTTACGACAAATATTCCGCTGAGTCATAAGCCGTAAGTCATATCTGTTTTTAGGGATTAATAGTAAGTACGAATGTATCATTCTAATAGTAGTTACGTTTGCCTGTTGCCCGGTTTACACTTCTCCCCAGTCTTTTGAACAGTATTAGTGGTTTATCATTTGTTTCCTGTTTAGAATTGGGTGTCCGGTTTCTGCTAAAGTCTACTTTAACTCTATACTTCTAAAATCTTCGCCTTAATCTCAGAGCTTTTATTTAATATTTTATTACTTTTCTTTTTCTCAATAGGAGTAGATAGGTTCGACTATCGTCCGATTCATACTCCTCCCTAGTATTTTGAAGAGATTTATCCCTTGTTTCCTGTATAGGATTGTATTTCCTGATCCGTCTAAAGTATTCTCATTCTCTTTCACTCCCAGTAGCTCATTGCGTCTTTGTGGTATTGTCGCCTTGCTTCGAGTGAATTAATTTAAAAAATGCGTTACACACGACAGTGTTCAACTCGAAACGCCTCGGGCTGACACGGATAAAATTCCATAAGCGATACCGAAAGCTGAGTCCCCTGGAAAAAAGTAAATGTTGTGGCTGGGATAAGATCGCCGGTGTATTATTCATTTAGATTTTCTTAAAAGTAACGCTCCCTTCGCTGGTCAATAGGTAAAAAGATCTTATCCTCTCTAATGTTCTACAGTTAGAATAACACAGGAAAATTTTGGAACTTGGTCGGATATTTTCACCCTCCAAACCCAACCTACCCCTCCATATTCATCTCACCTTGCACGAAACGAGATATATTGTATTTTCCGGCTTACAAGACGCACTTTTTCCTAAAAAATACCCTGAAAATACGTGTGCGTCTTAGAAGACGAATGGAAGGCAACGCGTCTTGGGTAAGAGGATAAACTACATCTGCGTCCTGGTTAAGACGATAAACTACATCCGGCAGCAAGGCCTCTGATCACGAGGGTTTGAGGAGCGTGGAACCAACTCTTAATTTCTGATGTTCCCAGGTCCACGCTGACCCGGGGTGGTAGCACCTGTTAGGGTCCTAGTTATGGGCAAATAGTTAACCCCCAAACTGTCAAAACACTATGAAAGTGTAAAAAGAGGTTTTAATATGAGCGAGGAAAAATTATTACCAGCAATACATTATTACCAGCAATACATTTTGATGAAAATAAATATCACCAGTAATACATTTTTAAGAAAAAAATCATTACCAGCAATACATTTTTGAAGGAAAATTATTACCAGCAATACATTTTGGGAAAAAATATTCCCATCTATAAAGATTTTGTCGGCATTATATAACTCGTTGAGGTTGATATGCCGTAAAACAAAACAAACCAAACCAAACCATGTTAGGCAATGGGAAAAAAAACTTTTTGTACTGAAAATCAGATTCAAGATTTTGAAGAAAGCTTTATCACATCAAACCATTTTTTTCCTCGATAGGAGACGATAGGTTCGCCTATCGCCCAGTTTACATCCCTCTTTTGAACAGGAGTAGAGATTTATAATGTTAGAGCTGCTTAGCAACCTTGACATATTCGAGAAAGATATTAGAATAATCAAAAATCTCTACTGGCAGCAAAACGCCTGCATACGGATAAAAATGAGTTCAGCAGAAATACAAAAATACAAAAGATTTTAAGACAAGGATGTGTCTTCTCACCGGACTTTCAACTTATACAGCGAGGCGATTCCCAGACAACTAGAAATCCTACTACGTTTCATTATTGGCAGCCACAATCTTAACAATGTAAGATAAGCAGATTTACAGAATGCTGATAGCCGACACTGAAGGGAAACAACAAAACCTCCTACAAAAGGTAGCGAGGGAGAGCGAGAAGAAGATATTAAGCATGAACTACAAGAAGACAGAATACATGGTCATCAGCAAAAGATGAGCCCAAAATGCAAATTACAGGTCGGTGACACTAAAATCAAGCAGGCACAGAAACTTAAATATCTAGGAAATGTTCTAACAGAGATCGGCAAGTGCGACACTGAAGATCTGCGAAAGACGCCTTCCAAAAGCTAAGCAGAGTATTAAGAGACAGGAAACCTTCGTTGGAAACAAAGAAAAGAGTATTGAACTGTTGTGTGATATATGTTCTCCTGTATTATCGGGAATATTGGACAATTGCTTCAAAGATGAAGAGAATCAAAGTAACAGACATGTGGTTCTAAAGAATGCTGAGGATACCATAGACCGAACAACGACGAGGTTTTGAAGAAAATGGAAACAAAAAGGAAACTTATACTTAACATCAGAAAGAGGCAGTTGAAATTTTTACAGAAGGATGCTGAGGATACCATGGACCAAACATGTGAGCAACGACGAGGTTTTGAAGAAAATGGAAACAAAAAAAAACTTATACGTAACATCAGAAAGAGGCAGTTGAAATATCTACAGAAGGATTCTGAGGATACCTTGGGCCGAACATGTGAGCAATGATGAGGTTTTGGAGAAAATGGAAACAAAAAAAACTTATACTTAACATTAGAAAGAGGCAGTTGAAATTTCTACAGAAGGATGCTGAGGATACCATGGACCGAACATGTGAGCAACGACGAGGTTTTGAAGAAAATGGAAACAAAGAAGAAACTATACTTAACATTAGAAAGAGGCAAATGAAATTTCTACAGAAGGATGCTGAGGATACCTTGGGCCGAACATGTGAGCAACGACAAAGTTTTAGATAAAATGGAAACACAAAGGAAACTTATACTTAACATCAGAAAGAGGCAATCGAAATTTCTACAGAAGGATGCTGAGGATACCATGGACAGAACATGTGAGCAACGAGGAGGTTTTGGAGAAAATGGAAACAAAAAGAAAACTTATACTTAACATTAGAAAGAGGCAGTTGAAATTTCTGGGGCACGTAATGAGGAAGGAGGGATTGGAAAATCTGATACTCACAGGACAGAATGAGGAAAGTGGGACAGAGGAAATCAGCTTGTAACATAGTTGATGGGCTTGCGCAACAGGATAACTGAACAGGGTTTGGGAGAAATAAAAAAAAACTTATTAAGAACTACAAGTAGCAGGAAGAAAGATGGATCAGACAATAATGTGACTTCTGTGAATGTGAACCTCTAAAGGAAGGCAATTCTGAGAGAACGAGAAGAGCTACAAAGATTCATAGGGCCATATTCTTAACAATATAAGATGTACAGATTACACAGTACTGAAAGCAAACGCAGGCATGAAACAACAAAAACAAAAAGGAAAGCGAGAAGAAAGGACTAAGCATAAAATACCAGAAGACAGATTGCATGGTTATTAGCAAAAGGATGTAAATTTAAATTACAGGCCGGGGGTATTAAAATCAAGCAGGTGCCAAACAATTTAAATATCTGGGAAGTGTTCTGACGGAGAACGGAGAGTGCGACATTGAAATTTAAAGACGTATTAGGATGACCAAAGATGCAGTACAAAAACTAAGCAAAGTATTAAGAGACAGAGAAATTTCGTTAGAAACAAAGAAAAGCGTACTGAACTGTTATGTGATATTTTTCTCCTGTATAGCAGCAAATTCTGGATAATATTCTCAAAGATGAAGAATAGACTTGAAGCAACAGAAATGTGTTTCTACAGAATGATGCTGAAGATAACCTGGGCCGAACATGTGAGCAACGACGAGCATTTGGAGGAAATGAAGACAAAAAGGAAACTTATACTTAACATCAGAAAGAAGCAGTTGAAATTTCTATAGAAGGATGCCAAGGATACCATGGACAGAACATGTGAGCAACGAGGAGGTATTGAAGAAAATGGAAACAAAAAGAAAACTTATACTTAACATCATAAAGAGGCAGTTGAAATTTCTGGTGCACGTAATGAGGAAGGAGGGCTTGGAAAATTTGATACTCAGAGGACAGATTTAGGGAAAGAGTGACAGAAGGGAATATCGAATACTCACAGGGCGGACAGAGAAAAGGAGGGATAGGGGAAAACAACACGTGACATAATTGATGGGCTTGAGCAAATTGATGGCAGAACAGGGTCTAGGAGAAATAATAAAAAGACAAAACTCATTTACAACGGAAAGGAAGAAGTGGAGGGCTATGATCGGCTACGTCCTGAAGGGACACGGCACATAAAAGAAAGATCCCATCCATTATCATCCTCATGTTTAGACGTTAACACCGACATTTCCACTCTGTCTCTCTCGCTCTCCTCTCTCTCGCTCCACTCTCTCTCGCTCCATTCTTTATCGCTCCCCCTCTCTCTCGCTCCTCATTCTCCCTCTCTTGATCCCCCTCTCTCTCTCGCTCTCCCTTTCTCTCGCTCCCCTTTCTCTCTCTCCTCTTTCTGTCTCGCTCCCCTCTCTCTCTCTCGCTCCCCTTTCTCTCTCTCGCTCGTCTTTCTCTCTCGCTCCCCTTCCTCTCTCTCTTCCCTTTCTTCCCTCGCTCCCCTTTCTCTCTCTCGCTCCCCTCACTCTCGCCCTCTCCCCTGTCTCTCTCTGTCTCTCTCCCCTCTCTCTCGCTCCCCTTTCATTCTCTCGCTCCCCACACACTGAAGTGTGCGTACACAGTTCACTGCATTTCATTCCGATTTTTTTACTTCTCAATTTTAACTGGCACGCCTCTGCCGTCACCGATTCAATGAGGAATGCTCAGTGGGGGCAAGTGTCATGGCTCATTCAGTTAACACGTTGAAATTCTTATCCTGAACAGGTGGTCCAGATTGGGGTCAGTGAACGGGCATCTAGATATAAAGTATTTATTTTTTCAAATATGGCTTTAGCCAATTTGACAGTATGTAAAATCTACAGCAATTCACAAGGTGCGACACTATCACGTTCTCTCAAAATTTCAGGCTTAGCTCACTGGTTAGAATGTAAAACTGAAGACTGAGAGATTAAGCTTTTAGTACCGAGTCAATAACACTCATTAATAAATATTCTCGCTGAGAAAGCAAGAAATTCCTGAGAGATGGTTGGAGTAAACAGTTTATGAGAATGCAAGTCAAATTTTCGCCATAAATAGATTTTTTTTCCCGAATTGACTCGAGTGATATTTAAATATTTTAATTGTTGTTTGCAAATCATAACTTAGGGTCAAAAATATGGGTTGCTGATCAAATATCCCATTCTAAAGTACGTTTTTCGTTGTTTTTATTCCCTAAACTTCTAGCTTGGTAAAAAGCCACAAGAATTGAACACTCAGTGAGAAACAAACTACTCAGGAACATGTTTTAACCACTCTAGCACGTTAACCATTACTCTACTCCAAGATACCCTTTTTTTTTTTTTTTTTATTTATATATTTATCTGTGTACAGGTTGGGGACCAATTAGGAACGCACTCACTACCAATAGTCAGCAAACCTAGCTCATTAACCATTACTCCAACTTGAGGTAGGTTTGTTAATTTGTTCTAAAAGGCAAAACTGAAGAGGACCTCGAAACAACATTTTTGTACACTGAACAATCGCATACTTGTAAAGTCT
>CAHIKZ030004577.1:2592500-2642500 GCA_903632075.3 Acanthosepion pharaonis | reverse complement strand
ACAATAATAATATATATATATATATATATATATATATATATATATATATATATATATATGTGTGTGTGTGTGTGTGTATATTTGTGTGTATGTGTGTGTAGATAGATAGATAGATGGATAGATAGATAATGGCGAAACTGGCATAGTCAGGCAGATACTGACGAGACTGGCATAGATAGATAGATAGATAGATAGATAGATAGATAGATAGATAGATAGATAGATAGATAGATAATTATTTAGTTAATGAATAGGCTATAGACAGATAGAATCAGATTGAGGAGATGATTGATGAAAAGGCTTTAGAAGATCAAAAGAAATAGGATGACAACTAAAAAAAAAAAAAGAAAAGATTGTTAGGTGGGAAAAGCGTGTAACTGCCAAATATAAATAAAACAAACCCCCTTTCAAAATTCGTACCACTTTTCGTTAAGGACAACTAAACGGCTTATATCTCCTGACAACGTATTCAGCAAAGAATTACCAGGAGAGTCTCTTGTTTCGTTGCTATATTTTAGTTAGCCTCAAGAAGTTACAGTGTGTTTCCCTCGTCAAAATTAGTTACCGGATCTTCTCGACCAATCTGCCTGGTTAGTGAGTTCGAATATCACTACGTTTTCAACCTTGTGCCAGACACACATCCAAGCTTCGCACTTATTTTTTCTCCAAAGCAAGTATTGAAACCCAAGTTGCAGAATATTTTAAACACGCTTTTCACACCAAAAGTGAATAAATACCTTTCGATACATATGCAAATTTCGATACATATGCAGATTTCGACATACATGCAAATTTCAATATATATAAAATTTCGACATAAATGCAAATTTCGATATATATGATTTATATTATATATATATATATATATATATATATATATATATATATATATATATATATATATATATATATATATGCAAATTTCCATACATTTGCATGATGATAGTTTCTTTTCAATATGATTTCATATTTTAAGCGGCATGATTACAAAAAGCTTTTGGATAATGTTCATATTTACTAAGATTAGGTTACATGTAGATCATTATCCACAAAGCTACGAGGAAGTGCTCTGAAAATATTTAGCTTTGAATGAAGTCCACAAGTAATAGGCGCGCACGAAGGATCGAACTCACTATAGCAGTAACAATAATGCTGTTTGAGATTATTTTTTAAAAATATTGCTCTAGAGCGTAGAACTGGAATTTTTATTAATATTAATAGAAAATAAGTTCTTTTGAAAAGGTAAAACAATGAAAAGAAATTTTGTATATATCTACAAGTTACTTTTACGAAATACTAATTTCAAAGGTTTTACAATTATGGATAATTTGTGTTTTGTTTAAAAAACTTAAAAAAAAAAAAAAATAGTTAACCTCCAACGTTATTTTCTCTAAATTATTTCGATAAATTCTAGTTAATTCCGGTGGCAAACATTAAAATACAAAAAAAGAAAAAAAAAAGTTGAATTCTAGTTTCAGTGAAACATCTGCTGCACGGTATAATTTTCTTGAAAATCAAACCTGTTAATGTCCAAGAAAAAAAAAAAAATGTTGTTTTCATGATAAACAGACATTTTTCGCTTGGCTGCGCATGCGTATTTATTTTCTTTTATTTTAACGAAAATGACGCCAGATTCAGGTACGTGTTGAGGATATATAGATATATATTTTTTAAGTTAAACAACTATTCAAATAAAACTCTACGTTTACCAGTTGTTTAAAAGGCTCTATAAGGATGTCGACTTCAATTATCTTAACAAAAACTAGGTTATATCTGCCGCATGAGTACATTACGATTGTTTTATTGTTATTCCTATAATCATTAATATTTCGTGTCACTCGAAAGAGTACATTGTAAAAAGCCTTTCATATCTGACGATAAGAATTTCTGTTTAGTGGTTGTCTAGGGATTATTTGTCAAATTTTAGGAACAGGAAAAGTCTTTAATTTCTAGAATTTATTGTAACCTCTGGAACGACCAGGATTATCGAAAATTAAAAAAAAAATACTAAAGCTCAAAAGCCACTCAAGGTAGATGTTTACTGAATGAGTTGTGTGATATGAATATAAGAGTAACTAGAATTGCAGATTATTGTGCTTCAGGAAAAGATACAGGCGGATTTTTGTTGCACAAAGTAGCTGTTCACGGGGGGGGGGTGAGTAGAACTTCTTCCTTACAAATGAAATATTGAGGAAATATGTTTGATTCGACTCCGTTATATTTCTGGTTTAATAAGAGGGGACAGTTACTAATGGTTAGAAGTTAGCGTAACGACAGCCAACACCGCAAACCGATTTCGAGTTTTGACCCTGGGTGGTAATGCCATTTGTAAAGGCATGACAACTACTTCTCCTTGCATTCCGTCACGTCCAAAAATGAAAGTGGAATCATGAAAAAATTTCTCTCTCTCTCTCTCTCTCTCTTCTATATCTAATAAAATTATATACTACAGTAAAAGTTAAAAACAAACTTCTGTTACAGTCATTACTAACCTTGACAGGGGCCAGTCACTAAAAATTGATAATTAAGTTTAAGACACTGATTCAGGCCAGTTTAAGCGGATCGTCTCGTAGTTGTATAATGGTCAACAAACTTGTCTCGTAGATCATTACTATTCTCACTGGGTGCTCATTATTTGTGACCTTGTGCCAAAACTAGAAATGTTTAGTAAATACCTATGCTGGGTGTAGTAAAACAATACTAATCTTAGCAAATACTTCGCGTCTCGCTGAGGAGCAATGGTTAGCAGAACATCACGCTGATCATTCCATTTATAGCTAGTTGTTTGATATTCGTGCCTTGTGCTATACTAAAATTACTACTTTATTTTTGAGCAATTTGACTTTTTGGTTTATTATATGTTAACCTAATAGAAGACCCAAGAGCCCTTCAAGTTAGATGGTTATTGAATGAGATTGTTGTATGGAAGTAGGAAGGTGCAGTATGTAAAAATTATGAGGATATGAAGGATGAGTAACGGGTGAACTTAAACACGAAGATATGTTTCGGGGAAGCATCCTCTCGGGAGTCTGATGCATAAAGTAATATGGCACTAGGTAACTGAATGACTAAGTGAAAAAAAATCAATATTACGCATTTATTTTGAACGGACTTCTTCAGAATAAATAACGGTTTTTTATCGATGGAATTATGCACTTTATATATATATATATATATTATCATTATTACTATTATTATAAGAGATTATAATAAAAACATGTTCAAATCTTTACACAAAAGCATTCATGTTTCAGTACTTTGATTGTACTGGAGAAGTACACTCAAAGCATTGAAACATGAAAGCTTTTTTTGTTGCGATTTCAAGATGTTTTTATTATAATCTTATATAATAATAATAATAATAATAATATACTGCTCGACTTTGATTGAGCATTTTTTTAAAGTGAATATATATATATATATATATATATATATAATAAATTAAAATTTCATGCAGGTAAAGGAATACAGAAACTGAAAGCGTATGTATAATTCTAAAAAATGTCACTTCAAGTTGGTTGTTTTTATTGTTGTGTGTCCACATTATAAATGTACCGAAAATAGTTCTGAAGATAAGCATCAGTGTTGATTATTTGTTCTGTAAAGAACTGTGCGTCTTTCAGAGAACACAATGGTGGACGCTGGGATGAGGATTAATCAATATTTATATTATCTACATTCAAAATAATGTTCTTGTCCTTGTTGTCATTAACATAAAGTTTTCATCGTTGCCCCTTGCGCACTTCTTCAACAGGCACCTGGCGAAGAACAGGGACAATAGTCGAAACATCGCGATAGCGAAAAGAAAGATGAGAACATTACACCGAATGTAAACAAAGGTGGACATGTCCGTAACATCTGTTTCTCCATGTATAATTATTCGCAAACGCGCATGCGCACACACCCTCTCTCTCGCTCTCTCTCACACACACGCACACACATATGTCTATATATAGCGTATATAATCGCGTATCATAAGACTTTTGAAGGCCTAATTTTGAAGCTAATGAAGTGACGGCTATATTTAACAGTTTCGACGGCGAAACGATGAGAGCGAGATGCCAGCCTAGTTGAACGCTTAAATCCATGAAGTCTGTGAATCAGCGAAAGCAGCTCATCGGAGCAGTTACCATGAAAGGATTTGTTAAAAAAACAGAGGGAGGAGACCTTAACATAGGTTTAAACTTAATTTTGATCTATCTATCTATCTATCTATCTATCTATCTATCTATATATATATATATATATATATATATGTGCGTGTGTGTGTGTCTCTGTGATGTACAATTTTGGTCATACATATATCTATATCTTGCTACGACTATCTCTTTCTCTCTCCCTCCTCTGTGTGTGTATATATATATATATATATATATATATATATATATATATATATATATATATATATATCAGGAAACTTCGTGATGTTATCGGACTGGATTGAGATCGATCCAAGCGTGCGCCACCTTTGGAAAGTGTCGGAAAACCATTCCATAGGTTGACCCAAGCCTTGCGAGTGAAATTGTGTAGACGGAACACTTGCGGAGGGGGGCCATCGATAGGCGTGCTAGCACGAAGTCACAAATCATCGTGGCCAAGGGATTAAGCGTTCAAATTTTTGACCACGCTAGATAATACACTCTTACAAAGAAACTGTAATTATTAATTAATTGTGGATTTTGAGTAAACACACATGCGCTTGAGTCGCCCTAATACACGGGTATCCTCGAATATGAGTGAACAGCTATTATATATATATATATATATATATATATATATATATATATATATATATATATATATATATAAGTGAACATAGAAGTCAACACTTAGAGGCAACAGGCTGTTTCATGTTTCTAACATGAAACAGCCTCTCGCTCACTTTCATATCTATATTTACATACGCTCTATCTCTGGTATTGAGCACTTTATCCCATTAAAATAGCACTTAAAACTACATTTCTTCATATATATATATATATATATATATATATATATATATATATATATATATATTGTTATTAACTTTTAAACGTTGTATATAATAATATATTTATTTACTTTCGTCTACCGACGGAATATTCGAGAAATCCTATTAAAGAAATATATGCGCCCTTTCTATAACAACATTTTTGGAATATTCAGGCCGATAGACGAAAATTAATAAATATAATGTTTAATGAATAAACGGAACGTCTATTCAAATATGGGTATCCACTAAAAATAACGTTTAAAGCGATCGAAATCTGACATATTGATAAACAAAATACATTATCTTAGAAAATATAATATATTTTAATGTTGTTTATATATGCATAAACGATTAATTAAATGATCTGTCTATAATAAACTGTATTAACAACATTTACCGGTCTGAGCGTCAGAGAATTTATATGCATCCTCCGACACGAATCGAACCTGTATCCTACACGGAACTATCATATAGCCTGACGTGATATACCGGTATAGCTACGAAGTAATCGTCTTGTTTGCAAGTTCGATTTTACTGCATTTAAACTACAAACTTGCCATGACTTCACTCGAACATTCATATATACTCAAAGCGTATCTTAACATTAACAAATGAGTCACATACTACGAAATGAACAACAATTATTTTAATACATTTTATTGTTATACGTTATATATATATATATATATAGAAAATAAATTTTGTGTATAGATAAACAGTAAAATATATTAAAATATGTGCCGGACTTAGTCCATTTCGTGGTATATATATATATATATATATATATATATATATATATATATGGGCAGAACCTTTCTTTTCCATCGGAAAATTTGATTTTTTTATTGCGTTTTTCTAATATTCTTACATTCTTTTCCGTTTGTTGGGTTTTAAGGTTGTGAAAAAAAATTGTTCGTAGCTTCTGTTGTCCGAAGCGCTTTCGATCACTTTAATCATTTTCAAGGTGGTTTGTTGCTAAGATTTGCTAATTTCTTTTCTTGGTTGTCTGTTTAAGATGTAGTGCCTGATGCTTTTATAATAAGAGCGTTTATACGGAGACCCGCGAACTGGAATCTGAGTTGGCGTTTTTCCATTAAACCCCCAAAAAACAGCAAAAAAACTTTATTTCCGTTGCTAAATAAGGTTGGTGACAGATGTTTTATACAGAGGACCGGGTGCTTCTCTGAAAACAAGATGTTTTCGGTTACGCAATATATATATATATATATATATATATATATATATATAAAAGAGAGAGAGAGAGAGAGAGAGAGAGAGAGAGAGAGATCGATGTGATATGAAAGTAATATATACGTTCACAGCATTAATCAAAAAGGGCTCGATACCGATTGTAGAGCGATAATTATTTATTTATTATAATTTGATCATATAGACAAAACTCACGATGCAACTTGGTTTCGGTGCATTTCAACTGCACTTCGACGGGTGAGAATCGAAAATGTTTATGTTTATGTTCTTATCCATCGAAATGCAGTTGAAATTCACTGAAACGAAGTTGCATCTTTGTAGTGAGTAAAATAGTTTTGTCTATATGATAAAATTATAATAAATAAATAATTATCGCTCTATTATCGGTATCGAGCTCTCTTTTGGATTAATGCTGTGAACGTTGGAATTTATATATTACTTTCGTTCTCATCAGTTATATATATATATATATATATATATATAATGTCATCCACAGACAGACTGTTTTGCAGCTCATCAGTGTGGCTAGACATCCGGTTGCCTCTAGCTAGGATCGAAACCCGACTGAATTGGTGTCAGTCGGAGATTCTAACCAATTAAGCCGTCGGTAGGGATGAAAGTGGATTTTTAGCGTATTTATTTTTAGAAACACGCCCAGTGACCGACAGTGACTCAATTCGCATCTAAAGAAACAATTTATACAAAGAATTAAATAGCAATGTTAATGTGATTAATGGTGAAATCGCTTCGCTAACAGAACTTAATGAGACATTAACTTAATGTCAGTTCCTTGAATAATAAGATCCTTATATTCGAGTTGTTGCCAGATGGAAGGCATATGCCAAGCACTTTCGACAATTTTTCTAATTGTCATCTTCATCAGACAATTCTCTATATATAGGCAACTACTAAGACGAGCAATGTGTAGACGGAAAGTTTTTTATTTAAATTATGCTATTTATTGACAGTTGAATGTTTTAGATCGATTTGAACAAGAACAGTAATACCGCGACATCGTACGCTCAAAAACATAGTAATGCTTCTTGTGTTCGCAGTAGATGCTGAACTTACCCATAAATATTTCAATCCTAACTAACACATGTCAAATGTGAATTCAGGTCTCTCTAATGCTTACTAGGGCAAAGTTAACACTATCCCAATCATAAATTGAACTTGGGTTTTTGATTTCATTTCCTGAGCTTCTAACTTTCAACTCAACTGACCTGTCCGTGCATTCATTAAGTTTGACAATGCCTGGCATAAAACTTATATTGTAAAATTAGAAGGAGTATTAAATTTCCATTTAATAAAGGTTCGCTCTTCTCGAAAATCAGCATTCGGAAAACGTACATTTAACAGGTGCCCGTATACCAATTACGTTAGCTACTAGGCATGCGCTTTAGATACGGGTTAGACAGGGTGCGATGGATAAATTGTCCTCTAAAAGACGCAAAAATGAAAATAACACTGACATCTCATTTTAAGAGATATATTTATCAAAATTACACCAAAATATCTTGAAACACTAGAGAGTAAATTTATTCAATTTAATCGCCATTGGCTTCAACAACGGCCTCCAGACGATTTCGAAATATCTTCTGAACGCTTTACTTATTTAAGTTGGTGAATGCTGCCATAATTCTTACCTTCAGTTCATCTTTGGTATTACAAGGATTTGTTCTCGCTCAACGGCACCGAATACAAAATAAAGTGTGTTGCACTCTGGGGAGCTAGGTGGCCAGATGTGAAGGGTGATATTGTCGTAGAAATTGTTTGACAGCAATGACTGGTTTCTCCTGTATGTGTTGCATAGTAAAGAGTCCTGTTACTAGTCATATTTTTTCCAGCAGCCACCCTCTTGACCTAGGTCAGCACTACCTTCTCAAGGCACTTGGAGTAGGCCTCTTTGTTGTGTCTGCTTCTCTGTGGAAAGATGAATGGACGCATAACCTCGCCATCACTATTGATCACTCCTAACATCCTCTTCACTGTCCTCCTCGCTATACTGCTTAATCTCTGTTTGGGTAGTCATCTACACAAGCTTGTGAGGTAGGGGATTATTGCTCTCCACAACTTCCTATCCTTTGTAGCGTTAATTAATGTTTGTCTCCTTACTAACCCAACCAATTCCAGTTCTGTCATCCATTTACACAAGCTTGTTAGTAGATGGTCATGGCTCTCCACAACTTCCTATCCTTTGTAGCTCTAAGAAATTTTTGTTTCTTTACTCTCCCACCCAATCCCTGTTCTGTCAGCCATTTACACAATCTTGTTAGTAGATCATGTCTCTCCACAACTTCCTATCCTTTGTAGCTCTAAGTAATGTCTGTTTACTTACTCTCCCACCCAATCCCTGTTCTGTCATTCATTTACACAAGCTTGTTAGTAGATGGTCATGGCTCTCCACAACTTCCTATCCTTTGTAGCTCTAAGTAATGTCTGTTTACTTACTCTCCCACCCAATCCCTGTTCTGTCATTCATTTACACAAGCTTGTTAGTAGATGGTCATGGCTCTCCACAACTTCCTATCCTTTGTAGCTCTAAGTAATGTCTGTTTACTTACTCTCCCACCCAATCCCTGTTCTGTCATTCATTTACACAAGCTCGTTAGTAGATTGTCATGGTTCTCCACAACTTCCTATCTTTCGTAGCTCTAAGAAATTTTTGTTTCCTTACTCTCCCACCCAATCCCTTTTCTGTCGTCCATTTACACAAGCTTAGGTACGTGGACAATGCTCTCCACAACTTCCTATATTTTCTTAGGTAGGTTATTGCTACTTGTCTCTGTCCCTCTTGCCTTCTATGTCCTGTGAGTATGATATTCATATTCATGTGTTCCAGAAATTTCAAATCTTTTTAAGTATAGGTGTCTTTTTGATCCAGTTTTCCTTAGAAACACTTCGCTGCTTTGTGTAACGAGGATGGAAGGCTTGGAGAATCTGATACTCACAGGACAGATAGAAAGAAAGAGGGACAGAGGAAAACAGCGCGGAATATACTTAATGAGCTTGAGCAAATAGATGCCGGAACAGGATTTCTGAGAAATAACAAAAGGAGAAAACTTATTAAGTGAGAGGAAAAAGTGGAGGGCCATGATCGCCTACGTCCTGAAAGGAGACGGCGCATAAAAGAAGAAGATTTGAATATAACACGATTCACTTTCATTAAATGACAGATTTGCAATTTTGGTATTTTCAGTTTTGAGTTTTATTTGGATCTGTTCTCGTTGAACCGTCGATAATTCTATATGTATGTAAGTCTGTGAAGATTCTTATATGTCTAAGTGGGTATTGAATGGTAATGTGTATTCGAAATTGTCTATGTGTGTCTGTCTAGTGGGAGTTCTGATCTATCTATCTATCTATCTATCTATCTATCTATCTATCTATCTAATGTCGGTTTCTTTCTTTCTTTCTTTTTAATTCAATCCATGTCAGCTTTTCTATTTTTTTCTTTCTTTCTGTTCAATCAATTTCTATTATTTTTATATCTATCTCTCTTAATCCTTTCTTTCTTTCTTTCTATTTCAGTCGACGTTTCGATCTCTGTCTTTCATTCATTCATTCTTTCTTTCTTTATCTATCTATCTATCTATCTATCTATCTATCCTCCGTTTTTCTCTCTCTATTCCACTCCCTCTCATTCTCTTTATCTCTATCACAGCCTGTATATAGCTCCTTGACTATCTATCTATCTATCTATCTATCTATCTATCTATCTATCTGCCTTTTTCTTTCTCTGCCATTCCGTCGTCATTCTCTCTATCCCTGTCTGTTCATTCTCTTTCATTCTCTTTCTCTCTGTCTATCACAGTCAATTATGTCTCATTGACTATCCATCTATCTATCTATCTAGCTAGCTATGTTATTGTGTTCGTTTCTATCCATCTATCTATTTCAGTCTGTTCTCTTCTCTCTCTATCTCTCTCTATCTGTCACTGTTCATATCTATCTATCTATCTATCTATCTATCTATCTATCTATCTTCATTCTTTCTCTAATTATCCGCCCTCGCTCTCTCTCTCTTTCTCTTTATTCAAGTCTATTCATTCTCTCTCTTTCGTTTTTTTCTATCAGTCTGTATATAACTCGTTGACTATCTATCTATCTATCTATCTATCTATCTATCTATCTATCTATCTATCTATCTATCTATCTATCTATCTATCTATCTATCTGCCTTTTTCGTTATGTATGTATCCGTTGTCGTTCTCTCTATCCCTGTCTATTCCATCTCTCTCATTCTCTTTCTCACTATCTATCACAGTCTATCATGTCTCCTTGACTATCTATATATCTTTCTATCTATCTATCTATCTATCTATCTATTTCAGTCTGTTCATATCTATCTATGTATCTATCTCACTCTGTATCTATCTATCTATCTATCTATCAGTCTGGTTATATCGTACTGCATTTATTTGTTGACACGCACACACGCACACATTTTCACATATCAACATTTGAATAATCATGAAAATGTAACTTTCGAATTAAACCTACTGTGCCCAGTTATAACACCTCTTATCTAAATAAATCATAATTATGATTGTGGTTTACAAAATCATCTTGGATATAAGCCAAATACATTTCCTCCATCAAATATTAAATTACATTTTATAAAGCCTAGGGAAATAGCAACATATTAGTAATAAAGGCGAATCAGAATTTAAAGGCAACTAGCAGAAGTACTCGTCTATGCCTGCTAAGGTGTGATGACAGCGATTAAAGATGGTTATGATGACCCAAGAACTATGCATCAGTGCCGTGCAAGGGAGGTAGTTAGAATCTATCAATTTCAAGTTAACCTAAAACCCAGGATAAAATCAGTGCTGAAAAGTAGTCCCGCATAAATGCTGGTATCAATGCATCAGGAACGAAACAGCTAATAAATAAATATAATTTTACAAAAAAAAAAAAAAAAAAAAAAATCTAAAATGTTATTGGTCTTTCAGTCCACACACCGTCGTAACTAACCTGTGACATTTCTATAAATATTTTCATGGTGAGCATTCTACCTAGCCTTTATGAATGAAACAGAGTAATAGATTGGTGGCAAAGTTTCGGCCTCATAATGACTAGATGCAACCGTGAGTTCTATCCTGAGTTTTTCTTATTTCCATTATTCGGACTATCGTACTCATCTTTGTTGCTATATTTATTACAACGTTTCGGCCGTTGTATGCTTCGGCCTTCTTCAGGTGGCTGAAATGTCGAACTTAACCCTTTATTTCGCTCACTGGGGTAGACTGTTCTAGTTCCACGTGCCATGTCTAAGGGATGTCAGCTGTCAGTTATCTCCTATTAATTCCCTCTCTCAATATTCCCCACCGCCTTAACAGGTATTGAACTCACACTCTTTGGGTCCTGTCACTAGATCTAACTAACGCCTTTATCCACTGTGCCATGTCTCCTTGACAGCAGAGCCTCTTTAATACAAACTTCATTGAAAACGACTGACAAAGCACTGTGATTAAACTTTTGTTATTAAATCTTTCTTGCATTTCTTTAAGAATTTTCTTTTTTCTGTGCATAGAGTGTGTTAAGAAATTGACCAAATGATCTATAGATCCGATCACTTTTGACTAATCTATTAGCGGTTATAAAGGATAATATTTTATCCTTAATATTTACATTATATATATATATATATATATATATATATATATATATATGTGTGTGTGTGTGTGTGTGTGTGTGTGTGTGTGTGTGTGTATGTAATGATAGCCAACCACTCCTTTTTAAGGATACCCGACTACTAGGACGACTTGCCTATCCCTATTGCAGACGCACGCTTAGGCACATTTGTATTTGCTCAACACCCAGAGAGCCTACCTGTGGTTTTAAATGCAATTATACTGAGCAGACCTTAGTTACAATTTCTCGGAGAGAGCGTGTTATCTAGTGTGATCAACAATTTGAACAAGGCCAGCCCTTAAGCCTCGGCCACGAAGACTTGTGACTTCGTGCTAGCAGAGGTTTCGACGGCCCCCAATGGTTTCCTCTACCCAAATTCACTCACAAGGCTTGGGTCAACCCGTAGTATGGTTTTCAGGCACTTGTCAAAGATGCCACACACTGGGATCAACCTCGATAATCATCAAAAAGTCGCCTTCTTGACAAATCGACCATGGTGAGATTCGAACCCGGGTCTTATGCTCAGAAAGCGAACGTTCTAACCACTCGACATATATATATATATATATGATGCGAATGTTTTTTTAATTTCCGAACACGGTCAACACGTTGTGGCCGTCTTCACAATTGACATGATTGTGTTGACTTATTTTTTTCATCTCCGAAGAAGTCGTTAAGTTCTTCAGCAGTTTTCATTTTTCTAACGAAATCTTCCTGTTCCTTATTACTTTGTTTAGCTTTTGGAAGGCATCTTTTCCTATACGTTTTCAGGACGTTATAAAGCTGCATGTATACGGTAAAAATTTTGATGATATAGCTTCATAGATCTGAAAACGAAACCGCTCTGCATAAAGGTATCCACGGACACTTTGACATCAGAGTAAATTAGCCTCATAACAATGGGGTTGTTCAAATCACTGAAGTGTCTCTTTGCTTTCGATTGTAGGCGAATTCCTTGCGAGAATACAACTAAACAGACCAGTAACTCAAATCGATGAAGATGGTCTCCCTGAGAGCATTTGTGGTTTCGTTGCCATCCGGAAACTGTCAACATGGTATTTGCCCTACGGCAGTTGTATGACAAAGGCTACGAACAAAACAAAGCTGTTATGTCATTCTTGTCGACCTGAAAAGGCGTTGTATAAGGTAACTAGGCCAGGATAATCGCATCATTTTCCAACCTTACGAGTAACAAGTCACAGACGGAAGCAACTTCTTTATAAGGCGTCAAGCAAAAATGTGTACAAGCGCCAAGGCAATTTAAAATATTCCATTATACAGGGTGTCCATAGAGTTCTTGTGCACTTTAAAAATGTATAATTTTTTTTATTTGCGATAGAAATAATTTCTAAAAAGGATTAGAAAGAAATAAATCTATATTTTTTAAGGTTTTATTGAAATTTTATTTAAGTTTCCACATGTCCTCCATCATTAGAAATACAAAGGGTAATACGATTTTGCAGTTCATGGAAAACATTTGCCAACTGATTTACAGTAATGCCTGAAATCACATTAGTTATTTTAGCTATACTTAAAACTAGGTACATTAAACTTTATAACATTTTTTACAGATTATTTCTATTGCAAATACAATTACAAATTTTGTAAGTGCATACGAACTTTATAGACACCCTGTATATTACATGATATGGAGGAGAAGGATGATGACAGGAACACATTTACTAAAAAACTCGTAAAAGCAGAATAGTACAATCTAAAATATCGCCGAAGCCACACGGATACCCACACTGCAACTGACCAAAAACATTCTGCAGGCAAATTACGAAAATCGAGTCGGTCGTAGATAAACTGCTCTCCACCTGGTAAATGTCTGCTCTGCAAAGATCATCGAACTATTTAGACAAAAATGATGGTCATTCTTCACCAACCTGCATCAAGCTAAAACAATCACCCTTCTTCCGTTTCCATTTGGCCTGCAAAACTGGGAGAGGTTATGGTCTAACCAGTCAGCGTTACATGGTCCGACGCCAGACTGGAAAGTGACACATGTAATGCATTGGTCAAAGCTAAGTCATTGATAATCTACTCGGAGGTGTCTGTGTCAACAGAAACCTCAAGACACAAATAGCAGAATCTACAAGAAGCATGCGTCGTGTCCCTTTAAGAGTTGGTCGAATATTGTTCCATCAAATTCCTGAAAATGTTTGCCTTCGTGCTATCTCTCCTTAACCCTGTTCTACTAGTCAATGAAACAAGCTCATTAAGTAAGTTATTTACTGCTGTCCCCTGCCCTTCTTTCCCTTCAATATGCCCTGTGAGTGGCCAATTCTCTAAGCCCTCTTTCCTCATTATTATTCCCAGAAATTTCAAATGACTCTTCCTGAGACATGTAATGTATTGGTCAGTGCTAACAGTCTAATCGGACGTGCCTGTGTAAACAGAAACCTCAAGACACGAATACCAGAAACTACAGGAAACATGCGTCGTGTCCCTTCAAGAGTTGGTCGAATATTGTTCCATCAAATTCCTGCCCCTTTTGGCTCTTAGAAATGTTTGTCTTTTTGCTATCTCTACTTAACCCTGTTCTACTAGTCATTGACACAAGCTCGTTAAGTAAGTTATTCGCTACTTTCCTCTGTCTCTCTTGACTTCAACATGTCCTGTGAGTGGCAAATTCTCTAAGCCCTCTTTCCTCATTATGTGCTCCAGAAATTTCAGATTTCTCTTTCTGATGTTATGCATAAATAACCTTTATGTTTCCATTTTTCGGAAGGAGTTGAATGAGT
Organism: Acanthosepion pharaonis; assembly: GCA_903632075.3. NCBI lineage: Eukaryota > Metazoa > Mollusca > Cephalopoda > Sepiida > Sepiidae > Acanthosepion > Acanthosepion pharaonis. The sequence goes on along the minus strand of CAHIKZ030004577.1, from coordinate 2,627,935 downwards.
TTAATGGTGATTACGAAGGTAAGACAACACGGAAAACTGTCTCTAAACGTTCTAAGAAAAGAACTCCCGAATTTGTTGGTGAGGGACTCAGGCTCAACACGGAAGCCTACATCAAGTGCCTTGAAGAGGTAGTGTGGTCCTGGATCAAGAGGGTGGCTGCTAAAAGAACCTATGTCTAGCAACAGGACTCGGCACCATGTCACACTAGCAGGAGAAACCAGTCAGGGTTGTCAGAAAGTTTCTCCTGCAACATCACCATTTACATCTGGCCACCTAACTTTCCAGACTGCACCCACCTTGATTATTATGTGTGGGGCGCAGTTGAACTGAGGCCATGTCAGCATTCACTAACTTAAACATGAAAACAGTCCCTAACAGTTTTGGGAGATTCCTAAGTCGTCTGGAGGCCATGGCGATTTTATTGAATAAATTTACTATTTAGTATTTTGTGTACTTTTTGTAAATATCTCCGTTAAAATGAGATGTCAGTGCTATTTTTTTTTCGATAATCGAAACGGCAATTTATCCATCGCACACACATACAAACACTATATATATATATATATATATATATATATATATATATGTGTGTGTGTGTCTCTCTCTCTCTCTCTCTCTCTATATATATATATATATATATATATATATATATATGCAGAAATTTAAAATGTAAAACTTAATATTACTAGACATATTAAAAAAGGCGAAGCAGCCGGTTTCCTCCTGCCAATAAAAAAGAAGTTGTGGAAGTGAGGAAAAAAATTTTTTTTTCATCAGTTCCACTACTTTCTTTTCATTGCATATTTTCTAGTGTTTTTAATTTAAGTTAAATCTCCCGTGGAAGCCTGAAGAGCAGGTGCGAAACCGGTTGCTTCGCTTTTTTGTAATACGTCTAGTAATATTAAGTTTTTACACTTTTTATGTCTGTCATTAAATTTTGTACCTACAAAAATATCTTTATATATATATATATATATATATATATATATATATATATATATATATATATATATATATATATATATATATATATATATCATAGGCTAAACTTGAATATGTTTGAATAAGTCTGGTGAGAAGATACTTTATTGTCTTTGCCGAATCTTTGTATGTTTCCATCATCTGTTGAGAGTCCTCGTTGTTCTAAAATGAACTGACACAAAGTAATCACAAACCTCAGCCAGAGGCATAAGTCTTGACCTTATTCTCCTAGGTCACATATACGATGGGTTGGTTTCATGGCAAGGACGGAAGAAAGTTGCCTCGCAACAATTTTCTTATCAGTGGAATTAGCCTTTAGCTGATAACAAATTGGGGTTCCAATGAAGAGATATAAGGATCCGTTCAAAAAAGACCCTTTATCTCTTGAGGATTCAGCTAATGTCAGTGGGAAAGAGAAACAGCTGACTGAGATATTCTTGGAGACGAAATATTTGTCAGTGAATCTTCTTCGTAAAATTGTGAAGCAAAATACAAGAAAAGGGACAATTATATAAATTCGCGGCTTCAGCCAGTTGTAAAATTACCCCCGTCGTTAAAGAAGAAAAGCCTGGCCATACTGTACGAGGATCTCCATTATCCCAGTGCCTGTAGTAGACGTGTTCACGAAGCAAAGTGACCTCGCCGAAGAAACTGTAAATATTTTCATCTTTGTGTTTGCGTGTGTATATAAGTGTATGCCAGTCGATATTCACTTCTTTTTGTATGACGAATATCTATCTATCTATCTATCTATCTATCTATCTATCTATCTATCTCTCTCTCTATATATATATATATATACTTTTTTTACAAGAAAGCGAGACTAACTATTAACTCGAGAAGACTGAATGCATGATAGTCGACAAAAGGGACCACCCAAATTTTGGGCTACATATTGGGGACGTTAGAATTTTGTACGTACTAAAATTCAACTATCTGGGTAGTACATTGAGAAAAATTGTGTACTGAACACACACACACACACACACATATATATATATATACCCTTGGTGAAAAGCTTTTAATTATTAATTTAAAGAAACATTGAAAAAAGGATTTTTGGGGTTGGTCATAATGATAATGTAAATAAAAATAGCAAATACAGAACAAATAAGTCTGTATCCTCCATTTTTGTGAATTACTTCGAAAATTCGCTTTGGCACACTCATTATTAATGAGGGTGCTTGTGATGCTCGCGCAGGATACATAAACTGCAGCAGGAAGAGCATCAACAGTTTCAATCTGCGATCCATGTTTAAAAACTTCCTTTGCTATCCATCCCCAAAAACATTCTCGATTGAATTTCGATCTGGAGAGCGTTGTGGATTGTAGCATTATCCTGCTGGAAAATCCAGTTTTCTCCACATAGATGAATATCTTCAGCAATTAGCGATGCCTTTCTTAATCTGTCAACGTAACTAGCTGCTGTTTGACGACCCTTTAACTCCTGTAACTATTGCACTAAAATGAACCATAATTGACCCACCTCAACTGTGTCCTGTTGAGAAAATTTCTTTTGGAACATCTTTTGCACGCCAATAACGCTGAAAACCGTCTTGGTCATCAAGATTGAATTTTTTCTCGTCTGAAAACAACACTTTCTTCCATTTATCCACATCCCAAGTTTGATAATCGGAAACAAATTGTAAACGGGAGGTTTTATTGTGAAGAAGGCGAGGCCTATGCAGCCGTTTCAAGTTCTTAAACCCTTTCTTATTTAAATGCCGTCGAATTGTTCGAGAGATGCATTCAGCATCTGTATTCGCTTTTATATGATTTGATGTAAGGCTTGAATCTCTCTTAACTTCTCGCTTAATGCGCCTGTCTAGAGATGGTGAGATTTTATTGGGGCGACCGCTTGAACTTTTACAAGCATACGCATCCGGAGTTTTAATGATGTTAGAAATGACATTTCTGCTACGGACAATTTCATTTGTAATGACGCGTTGCAAAAGACCACGTCGTTGAAGTTCAACAATCCTGCCCTGTTCGAACCTTGTTAAAATTTCACACATTTTAAAATCCGAAATTTAATACTGAAAATGAGGTACGTAGATGTCTACACGTCTGGAGCTATGAGCACATTGACTAGTTCTAAAAGTTTTGTCCAGTAATTTGTTTTTCGTCACACGTGGCCTTACCTTTATGACCAAACAAAAAAACCTTTTTTTCAATATTTGTTTAAATTAATCAATTAAGAGCTTAAAATTTTCACTTGTTTGTTGATAAACTACATTTTCTAATTCAATGTTAATGTTTAGCAAATATATTTTGATTAAAGTAACAGTATTTTATATATTTTTGTAACCCTTTTGTATCTGGTCTTAAGATTATATCCAGGGGTGTATATTGAATTAATAACTATACAAGCATATATATATATATATATATATATATATATATATAATACAAGTAGTTTAAATAAAAAAAGAACACAAAAGTGATATTTTACAAAACAACACATTAAACACATTAGTTTCCCTCGTCACGGGCTCACCACAAAGTTTGATGTAAATAATGAAACTCGAATTAAAAGAGGAAGCAAGACGAAAATGTTTAGGAAGTGATTTAATTCATAGTTCATCCGTAGTAAATTTGCGTCCAGGGTTTTAGAACCTTTCAACATTTTTGACAGCTCTGTTATCGCAATGTGGGATATTTAATAACAAAGGTGATGGAAACAAAAAAAAAGGTAAAAAATGGTTTAAAAACATCGGTGAGATTATATAAACAAAACATTTAAAAAAAAAATCATCTTTAAATTAAAATTCCCTGCGTCTCTTGTTCGTGCGCATGTGTAGTCTTACCAGCATAAATAAAGCTTTTTACAATTTGTCATAGATCGTTCCCCCCAAAATTGTTCTGTCTACATAAAAATTTATGTCTCGTTATCGCATTGCCGTAGTTCGTATTGAAAATGTTCAAATTTCTATTTTGCTCTGCCGTCCGACGATAGCCTAGGAGTAGTCTCTCTGACTGAAACCGAATTAGTCGCGTTTCTATCCCGGCTTGAAGCAATCGGACCTCTAGCAACACAGTAGGTCTGTGGATAAATATGTATTTTAGTTCTAACGGAATTCTTTATGCTAAGTATTTGTGTGTATGGAAGAATCATTTTTTTTATATTTATGATTCGTTTTTCTTGTCTTATTATTCTTTTTGTTTCTTTACAGATACACTCTCTATGAAAATTCTATCTATCTATATGTGTGTGTGTGTGTGTGCGCGCGCGCGTTTGTGTGCGTGGGTAAGCATGTATACGTATATGTCTGTAGCGTGTATGAAAGTAATAAACAACTCTGCATATACATTTGATAGAGTTCGTAAACGCCATTCTTATACGCAATTGATTTTAATAAGATAATGAACGTCTTTGAAAGAATTGCTTTTATAGTAATCGGTTAATCTGAAATCTGAAACAGTCTTTCACTCGCCATCTATCTTCTTAAAAATACTTGTGTCTGTGGAAACATCTGCTATTTGCTTACAATTATTGTCTCCTTTCATTCAGACACTTTTTCTTCTTTTTCACATTCTTCTTCTTCTTCTTCTTCTCATTCTTCTTATTATTATTATTATTATTAATATTATTATTAGTGTATGTTATGTTTCCTGCTGTAAAAAAGCTGTAAAATACGCTGTAAATAAAAGCTGTAAATAAACTATAAAATAACAAATCCTTCTTCTTCTTCTTCTTCTTCTTCTTCTTCTTCTTCTTCTTCTTCTTCTTCTTCCCCCTCCTGCTCCTCCTTTTTCTTCTGAAGAAGGCCGGAGCGTACAACGACCGAAACGTTGTGAATATAGCAATAAAGATGAGGAAAACAGTACGAAAATGTAAATAATATATAAATGTCATATAGAAAAATGAGTAACTACTAACACCGAGTTTCGAGAGTGACACTCTGAACTTAGGAATATATGTTTTCCGCTAAGGGTATAAATAGCGGTGTCAGGCTACTGACTGTAGTAATTACTGAGCGACTATTGAGTGGAACTATCCAGTCGAATTAGTGTGAATTATTGTGCGTCGATGCTATGGGTTCTGATTTAGGATTTACCGGACGTTAAGTCGAACCGCGCAACTAGCAAAATTAATCAATGAAATATTTAATTATATTTGGGTGATTTTTACTTCTTTCTTCTTCTTCTCAAGTATTTTATGTGCATTTGTAATTAAATACTGTTTTATCCCAACATTGGAGTCTTGAGTTATACTTAAGTATTAACGGTCACCGTATGTCACACACACACACACACACACACACACACACACACACACACATATATATATATATAGACACAAAAACGTGTACTAACTAAAAATAACTTTTAAAGCAATGAGAAATGATGTCAGATAAAAAAATAATATATATATATATATATATATATATATATATATATATATATATATATATATATATATCAAGCATGTATACCCACTAAATATAACGTTAATAGTTATAGCGTAGATAAATATAAAGTTGAACATTACCTGTGGCCTGATGATTGCGTTTGGAATGCAACAGTCTGCCGCCTCTGAGTGTTGACATCGATATTCACTAAAACCTATTTTTACACTTTCTTAGTGTTTTGACGCCTTTTTTTTTGGTGTAAGTGTTGGGGTAAGTATTTGCCCATAGCTGGGACCCTGACACGTGCTACCAACTCGGGTCAGAATGGACCTGGGAACACCAGAAATTAAGAGGTGGTTCCACGACCCTCAGAACCTTCTGAACAGATCCGTGGCTGTTGTATGTAGTTTGTCGTCTTATCCAGAGAGGGCTAGAAACAGGTCCTAATTGTTAAATAATGACTCCATTTTATTTAAATCTATGTTCATTTTCTGTAGGTACAAGTTTTGTTTATATATATATATATATATATATATATATATATATATAATAATCCCTAAGAGCCAGGCAAACCTACCTTTTTGTGGGAGGCACGTGGTCATGGTTATTTTTGATTTTAGCAATAAATTCTGTTCCACAATCTTCCTTTTCAGCCAGCGTTACCCTGAAGATCCGTTTAGGTGAAACCTAGGTAGGTTTGCCTTGCTCCTTAGGATTATCTTAGGTTTTTCTCTACTTAGTGTATTGAGCACTTTACGTAGTTGATTTTTACTTGTTTGAGTTTTTTTTTCTTTGGACTTGGAGCTTGAACACTTGACGATTGTTTTCGCATTAGTTTAATGTTCTTGGTTCTTTCTTTTTTTTATTCCCCATTTTTCCTCGAGTACCGATTTGTTCTACTGCAAGTTGACCTATCTGAGGTTTTTCCAAACGAGTACCACCATTTATATAATTTCTATGAAAATTTCTCAGACATTCAGGCCGGTAGATGTTGTTTAATACTTTTTATTATAAACAGATCATTTACTTAAATATTTGTATCTATAAAAAGAATGTATAAGCATAAAGATGTCTTAAAATAATTGTCAGACTTTTCATAATGTGTGACGTCATTTGGTTACACTTGGATACGCATTGAGCGGATATGAATCATGGAAGTTTCAAAGTTTTCATGTAGTTTAAAAGCAGTAAAAACGAATGTTCTTTTTATCCGAGCGCTTTCCGCTATACATTTAGCCATTTTCAAGGAATATATTTTAACTGTTAAAATTAAAAATAGTTTGTTGTATGGATAAAAAGAACATTCGGACAGTTTTTATATAATTTATCACCCGAAAAGAAAAAAATTATTAGATCGCATGAGAAATTGTATAAAAAGCTAAATAAAAGCACCTTGTCTGTCGTTTTCAATGAAATGTGCATGAAAGAAGGATTGCTGCCTAAATACACAAATATATATATATATATATACATATATATATATACACACACACACACACATACACATATACATATATATATATATATATATTGCATGATTTGGATTACATATTTAAGGAATGTTTGTTTCTTGTTAAGACATCTACAATTTATAAATTCATATTTGGTATTAATTTCACTGTTTAGGGCACCACTCCCGAGATAGCAAATCATTGATAAAACCCTTCTTTGGCTACAGAAGAGCTTTCTATGATATAGGTTCGATTCTTGTCAGAGGCTTACTCTTTCTTTAGTGGGACATCTCAATCTGGGCTGGGTGTTATCAATTTCCCTTTTTAAGGGATTACAAAAAAAAAGCAAAAAAAAAAGCAGTAAGGATATCAACTTAAACACATCTACCCACTAAATATAACATTTTTAGCAAGAAGAAATGATGTCGGGAAAAAATCCCTTTAGAAATTACTATATTACCCAAATATTGTTTTCCATTCCCATATAAATCTCTTTTAATGATAGACCACAAGTTTTCTGCTGAGTGATTATATGTCTATCTGTGGTTATTTATGCACCCCGAAAACCTATCACGTGTATTTGTGAACACATTAACAATGGCAACAGGAATCGTTATGGATCGTTTACGCTCGCTGTTAGCTGACACTTCGCCGAACGAAAAAAGAAAAAGAAAACAAAAAAATTATGTTACGAGCGCCATTCTTAATCTATTGCCGAATAGCAAAGAGAGAAAATCCAAAAATAATTATAAAATAACATATCAGCTTCTTTCCGTATTGTATTACATGATTACAACATCCAGTTCTATCTGGGATTTTATAATGCGTGTCGATATTTCTAGAAGAAAACTGGTATTGACCAACAGCTAGAGCTAGAATTTACCTCAAATAACTAGACTTATACCTGTAATACGTAGATACCTTGATTAAAAACATGGATAGTTTGTTTTAAAGGTTTCGGGTTCTGTTATGTAAATTACAAAATATTTTCTACTAACTTAAATGCCTCTCTATCAGGTGGCATTTAAACTAGCTCCTGCGGGGGTCTTTTAAGTGGGCCTTCATCACAATCGGTAGGGAGAAATAGTTGGGATAGGCAACAATAAAAACTCAAAATTGATCGCTGCATTTAAGTATTGCATTAATATTTAAGCTTACCTTTTAAAAGTCTAATGATACTCCTTCTGTCGCCACTTAATTTAAAGACAATTTGATGTACGTAGGTCCTTACTTTTCTTACAAACAATTATTTTTATTTGATGGGTGTTATCGTACAAAAAAAAAATTCCTCGCAAAAATCACGTGAAAAAAAATCACCGATAAAATCTCAGTAATTAAAATTTGGGAATCCAAAATTTCAGGGTTGGGGGTCTGGATCCGGCTCAGAATGTTTCTAATTTGCTCACGGAATCGATATTTTTCTATAATAGCATGATATGTCGGACTACGACCTCTAGGAGTAAAGTGGAAAAAATGTGACCCACAGACATTCGCATTAACTGATCATGTACCTTTCGACACATGACTGACGAGGCAGATTCTTTTTCCCACAGTCGTTTTCCATTTCCTTCTACGGCAGACCAGTTGCCATCCAAGGCTATAGAACCCAGTCTGTCCTGCTATTTACCCATAACTGGAGAAAAGGATTCATATCTTTCCCAATTGTATTAGCACGTAAGTGAATGCAACAGATTCGACTGGAATTCGAACTCGGATCTCTGATTCCTCACCCCAAGCCGCTATCCATTACTCCTCCCTTCCCCCTACTTGCATTTATTATACAGATTTATAATTCCAAATGATATCATTCATTTAACCAGATAAAAAACAACTGTTTATATTTTTGAGATGAGGTATTGATACGCTACATTGTTCGAACTATAGTATTCAACTTTATTGTTAAATTCACGACGTTTCGACCGTTGTACGCTCCGGCCTTCTTCAGGTGATATACGGTGAACGACATACAGGGTTCAGTTCGAAATTCCAACGTATATCACCTGAAGAAGGCCGGAGGGTTCAACGACCGAAAGGTCGTGAATATGATAATAAAGAGTAGGACTACAGTCAGAACAGTGTAAATATTTACAATACCTTATCTCAGAAATATATATATATCCTGAAGAAGGTTTGAGCGTTCAACGATCGAAATGTCGGGCATATGACAATAAAGATGAGGACAACAGTCAGAACAATGTAAATATATGACGTAATATCGCATATAATTGACTAACTTTTTTTCTTTATTTGTTTATAATCATTTCATCCCAAGCAAGGTGATATTATCAGGAAGAGAGATTTTAAGGACATCCTTGAACAACAAGTATTTTTTTACACAACAAATATTTTAGTTAAATTCTTCCCTGACAAAATTAACTTTGCTATTCTCAACCAAGTCTTTCCAAAAAGCCTTCTTATCTCATCGCATCATTTACCTGATCTTTTCCTGTTGTCCGTTGGCCACCAGTTAAGCAAGCTTTCACTCCATCTGTTATAATTTCTCTTTGCTATATTTCCAGTCCAGATGCATTTTTATCGTTTAATCAGTTCTGTGACGTCTTATCTTGGTCTCTATCTTGACCCGTGTTGACCGCTTTCTGACTGTTAGAGCTTGCCCATTTTATTATTTTCACTCATATTTTTTTTTTACTTTGCTTTCAAGCAATTTCGTCACGTTCTACGTGCATGCCGTCCGTCCCTCAGTCAGGGCTGGAATTAAATAATCATTGTATATGTTACATTTTAAGCATTTTGGAAAGGCACTTGATACATTGGTTGGATCCCGTTTAATTCTAGAAGTGACGTAATTAACAAGTTTTTTTCTCCCCAATTGCTCCGAGTAACGGTATCTATTGACTTTGCCAACGTCCAATCATATACATAGCACATATTCAGCTGGTTGGTCCACTAGTTCAGTATCCTTCGCAGAAGAAAACGCCCGTATCTCAACTCAGCGAGATACTTTACAATGGGTGCTGAGAAATTATTTTTATTACTACTGAAATCAATTTTCATGTGACCAAAAATTAAAATTAAGGGTTTGAAAAATTAGCTACTATGAAGCATGCATCAATATATATATATATATATATATATATATATATATATATATAGTCTTAAAAATATAGTCTTTGGGTGAGCTATATTTATGGGATAAAGTGCTCAATATCAGAGATAGAGCGTGTGTAAATATAAAAGTGAACACTGAGGTCAAAGTCAACACTTAGAGGCGACAGGCTGTTTCATGCTAGACGCAATCGTCAATCGTTAGACGATTGCGTCTGGCATGAAACAACCTGTCGCCTCTAAGTGTTGACTTCAGTGTTCAATATATATATATTGATGCATGTTTCATAGCAGATTATATATATATATATATATATATATATATATATATATATATATATTAGTCGTCAATATATTTGTAGGTCTGATGAATTGGATCGTGATTACGATTCATATAAATTACGATTCATAGTGATTAGGATTAATATTATTGATCAATAGATAGATATTTGTAGGTCTGAAGAATTGGATCGTGATTATGATTCCAATGTAATAAATTATAACCATGGAATATTAGTGTTTGAGCTTTTATATATATATATATATATATATATATATATATATATATATATATTTGTGTGTATATATATATATATATATATATATATATATATATATATATATATATATATATATATATATATAGGAAAACTAGTTATTGCTGACGCGTTTCGTCCAATGTGGACTTTCTCAAATTAAAAAGCGTTTTGCTTTGAGAAAGTCCACATTGGGCGAAACGCATCAGCCTTTAACTATAGTTTTCCTATTGCCATTTATATTTATAAGTATTGTCTTTTCTACAGGTTAACTCTGAAATTTTATATATATATATATATATATATATATATATATATATATATATACAAATGAGAAAAGAATAGATGGAGTAAAATCCACTGTTCGTAGCATTTAATTTTAAAAAGTGCTCAATACAAAGTAGAGTGATATATTATTATTATTATTATTATTATTATATTTTTATTATAAATCAATATGATAAATCATATCGATATCGCTACAGAAAAGCTTTCATGTTTCCATACTATGATTGTACTTCTTCGGGCGATGGTAAGTAACTGACGATTAAAAAGATTTTTAAGGAAATTTAAAAAAACGTAATAACTCATTTCCAAAAGTTAAGGGTTGTGGATAAGGTCAGAATTAAAAATAGACTTGTAGGTATGTCTTGGTTAACCGATTAAATGTAAGATCTACGTTAAATAGAAATGTAAGATCAGAAGGTGGAAGTTAGTGAATTATTTTTTCATGTCACGATAAACCGGGACACAGACATGTTATCATTGACGATTGCGTAAAATATGCCAGCGACAAATGTATCGTGATTGTGATTATATATATATATATATATATATATATATATATATATATATATATATATGTGTGTGTGTGTGTGTGTCTGTGTTTACTTGCTCTCTACATGTACACTTTCAATGTAGTCTGTTATATTTTAACAGGGGACCAAACAAAGACGACGAAGTTGCTTCTGCTTGTTTAATATTAAAAAATTGCAAGAAAATACTAATCGATTCAATGTTTTTGTAATCAATTCACCCTAAGCAAGGCGTTAAAGCTACTGAGAAGCAATGAGCTACTGAGATTAAAAGAAAATGATGAAAATACTTTAGAAGGTACTGGAAATCCAATCCTAAACATGAAACAAGGGATAAATCTCTATTCCTGTTCATAACACCGGAGAGGAGTGCGAACCGAACGATAGGCGAATCTATCTACTCCTATTGCGGAAGAAAATAGATAGTAAATAAAATTTTGGAGTTTAGTTGAAGACGTTATAAGTATGAAGAGTTGAAATAGACTTTAGAAGGAACCGGAAACCCAGTCCTAAATATGAAGCAAAGTGTAAACCTCTAACCCTGTTCAAAAGAGCGGTGAGGAGTGTGAACCGGACAGTAAGCGAACTTATCTTCTCCTGGTTGGTTTTAATTTAAACTTCTTCAAATCAGGGTCAACTAATATCTATCCGTCATATTCTCATAATATGCATTACTTATTTTGTACGTTCCTTGTGCTCTTATAACTATTTCACTCAGTAACCCTCTACCTTCAGGGGCTCTTGAGCCTTGTATTACCCTAAAGAACCAATAGTTGAATAAAATCTTAATTTCTCAATAGAATGGTATCTTTTGAAAAGACCAATATTTTCTAACCACCCACACAGAAAATGGTCTGGGAATTAATAACACTTTCTTTTACTGATTACTCTTTTATTTTCTTCCAAACATTGTCTTCTTCTCTGTACATGAGAGAGCGGGATTTTTATGAACAGAGGTTTAGGGTATAATGTTGTTCTTTGAGCCTGAGGGATAGCAAGAAAAAAAAAAAAAATATTTTTCTTTTTTTGTCTACGATGTTCGGTTTGATGCGGCAGAAAAAAACCCCCAAAAACAAAAAAAAAAAAAAAAAAAAAAAAAAACGGAACGTGTTTCAGTTAGAAGAAAAATTAATCAAACATAACTGCAACACAAACCCGTGGAGACTGGATTCTCAAATAATCGATATTGACTCCAACATGAAAAGGAGATCATTTACCAGCAAAAAATCCATCAATGTTGAACGGTCAATAATGTAATACCGTGATATCCAAAAAGAATAGTTTATAATGTTCTAAATGATTGTTTGGAAAATATGGCTCTGATATAATAAAACTAATTTATTTATAAGCTATATTATTGAACTATACAGGGTGCGATGGATAAATTGTCGTCTAAACGAAACAAAAATTAAAATAACACTGACATCTCATTTAAACAAATATATTTACCAAGATTAAACAAAAATATCTTGAAATAGGAAAGAGTAAATGTAGTCAATAAAATCGCCATAGACTTCAACCACGGTCACCAAACAACTTCGCAATCTCCTGCGACTCTTCTGGATGATCGCCTTGTTTATGTTAGGGAATGCTGCCCCAGGCTACAACACCCTTGATTATTATGTGTAGAGCGCAGTTGGGCGAGAAACTAACTAAATTCCTTGTAACACCTAAAATGAACTGAAGACAAGGATTTTGGCAGCATTCATAAAGTTAAATAAGGAGACCGTCCAGAAATGATACTAAGGATTGCGAAGTTCTCTGGAGGCCGTAGTTGAAGCCAATAGCGATTCTATTAAAAAAAAAATCTACTCTTTAGTATTTCAAGATATTTTTGCTTAATTCTGGTAAATATGTCTGTTGAAATGAGATCTCTATATTAATTTCATTTCTGCGTAATTTAGACGACATATATTATATATATATATATATATATATATATATATATATATATATATATATATATATATATATATATATATATATATATATATATATATATATATATATATATATATATATATATATATATATATATATATATATATATATATATATATATATATATATATATATTGGATTGATGTGAGTTTGTGACCCTGCGTTTCGCGCTATTTACGATCGTCAGACGATCGCAAATAGCGTGAAACCCAAGGTCATAAACTCACATTAATCCAACTAAATATGTTTGCTCTTTCACGGATATTGAGCGCTTTCTACTAAGTACCACGCATATATAATATATAAATAATATATATAAAAAAATGCATATATATATATATATATATATATATATATATATATATATATATTTTATTATAGGATATTACATTCGAACATATATGTAAAAGTGCTACATAAATGCATCCGTGTTTCGATGCATATCATCGCATCTCATCAGGCGGTAGTAAATGAGGGTTATTACAATTTTTAATATAACTTGCAAACAATATCTTTTCCTGCGAAAAAAGAAAATGACAAAAGAAAGAAAGAAAGATATAAAGTATAGTCTCTTCTAAAAAGAAAAAGACACAATTTATAGTCAAAAAGAGAAAAAAACAAAGAAAAGGTAAGACAGACAATATATAGTCTCTTGTAAAAAAAAGAAGAAAAAGAAGAAAGTAAATGAATTAAGGTGGGCGTGATGAAAAGAAAAATACAAAATATAGTTTCTTCTCCAAAGAAATGGAAAAAAGAGAAAGATAAATATTGCTCTACTGTTGTATTGAGCATTATTTTTAAATTAATGCTGTGTACGTTTGGATTTTATTTATTATTCGTTCTCATTTTTTTGTTTATATATATATATATATATATATATATATATATATATATATATATATATATATATATATATACATATATATATATATATATATATATATATATATATATACACATATATATATATATTTTGATTCGTTCTCATTTCATTTCTATGTACACACACAGACACACGCACACACACATATATATATATATATATACAAATGAAATGAGAACGAATCAAATATAAATTCAAAACCCTTTATTCTACATTCAACATCATATAATTTTTGAATAAATAATTATATTTGCTCTACTCTGTATTGAGCACACTTTTAAGAACAGTATTTGTTGGTTATTGGAATTTATTCCGTATACACCAATCCTATACTTGTATGTATATATATATATATATATATATATATATATATATATATATATATATGTACACGCGTACATTTGTATGTTTGCTTGAGAGTCTGTGCTGTTCATTTGATTTGCAAAGCATTGTTAGGGAATTACTTCCTTTTATGTGGCTCCAGAAATTTGATCCGGGACAGAATTCTGCTTCGTCTTACAAATAACAGAATAAAAAACAAAAAATCCTCCTTTTATAATTGGGGTTGTAAATGCTAACATCTATCAAAAAGCTTGCTACAACATTTTGACACGCGATACTGAAATCAGATATCCCCCAAACTAGTCTATTAAGATGGCGCGAAAGTACAAAAAAATAAAGTTAAAATAAAATAGAACATTTGAAAATTGTTCCAATAAATAAAAGGTTTTAATAAAAAGGAAAAAAAAGAAAAGAAAAACAAACTTTAAACGGAAATATTATCGGACGATAGAGACTGAATAATAATGCAATAATGTTTCCTCATGTAGAAGGCAAAAGAGACACTCGAGTAAGAATTAATGGACACAGTTGATAAGGATATGTAAGAAAGATAACTGATTTGAACAGGTTTAGATTGTGGTGATCGGAGAAGCAATCTCTTTGGAGTCGGTTCCACAAAGTAGAGATTCGTGGGAAGAAGCTGGTCGAGTGGAAGTTACATCTCACTAATGAAATCCAAAGGGATGGAAGGGTAGACCCGCTTCAATTCTTGTCCTTTGTTTTAGAAGATATAAGTTTATAGTTGTTTTGAAGTCTGTACAGGAAATTTTCGAATTTGAAATTTTACGGATTCATTTGCCGCCTTTCCATTTCCAAGTTATTCAATAACGTTAATGCCAGAATTAAAAAGCAACAACAAAAAAAGAATAAAACCAAAGACATTTATCTATCTGTCTGTCTGTTTGGAGAGAAGCGAAAAAAGTGGTTGCAAAGTACAATTGTTTTCATGAGGGTGTGTAGGTCAGTACAATAAATTTTGGATGACAGAATTAATTTCAACTCGGAACCTCAAAAGGTTAATTTGCAGTTCAAGACCCGTGATCAATTTCTAATAAAAATTACCCGAATAGTTCCATTTAGGTGTAAGGGTACACGTTTAATTCGAAAATAACAGAAATTTTGATAAAATCTACCGTTTTGGAGATATCGTCAATAAATTTCGGACTCATTCGCATTGCGGTGGGTGAAGTTGAAATTAATTCATAACCCCTAAATTTTTATTCATTTTCTTTTTTTTAATTAAAAGTTTTATTATTTGACATACAAAATAAGCCAAACATTTATTGGTTGATAGATTTTTTTTGTCAAAGTCTCAGATAAAAATGCCGTTTATTTAAACCGAATATCCTATTTACATCCCAAACCACCCACGCCAGACACATGACAGGGTTTGGTCGTAGTGTCATTGGGTAACTGGACAGTTGTTTACATGTATCTGATAACCGGGTAGCTATTCGTGCGAAGCGTGCATAGGACAAGTAAACTTGACGGAACTTATCGTTCCCCAGGTCAAAGAACAGCCGATGCCATCTAACATGAAGGTTCACTATGGTCAGATTTCAATGACTGTTGATGGCCTTAAGAGAATTCTTCACTCTGGCTGTTCGACTTCAATCTAGTAAGCCCTTCATCCAGCGATGTCGTGTCGTCACTGCATTGGTTGTGTACATAGCTATGGAGCCCTCGTTATCCCATTGTGCTAGATGGCCGTTGATCTTATAAGAAGGTCGCTTTTTAGTCTTGTTTTCTAATCAGGCAGGGTGTCTAGACACACCTCATCAGAAAACCCGGCTTAGTCACTGATGATATTGACATGCGATAGATACCAGTCGCCCTCGTGACATGCATTAAAATTTACTGAATGCTACCGAAATCTCCTTAACTAACCAGGGTAGCATCGTAACAATAATAAAATCCCTTTATAAAAGAAAGAGAGATAAATAATTATTACACTACACTTACATTATTCGGACTATTGTCCTCATCCTTGTTGACATATTTATCACAACGTTTCGGCCGTTGTACGCCCCGGTCTTCTTCAGGTGGTTGGAATGTCGAACTGATCCTTTGATTTCGCTCGCTGTGGTAGACTGTTCTAGTTCCACGTGCCATATCTAATGGATGACAGTTAAATGTCCTGTTAAATCACCTCTCGAAGTTCTCCACTGCCTTAACCAGGTATTGAACTCAACGCCTTTATCCACTGTGCCATGTGTCCTTAAGGACACCTGTGTATGGATTTCTGGTAATTATAAACTTAATGTCTTCAGCAACTATTTTTCCCAGTGCTCATATTGCAATTTTTGCTGTTATTATTGCTTTTCTCTGGCACTCCTTATTACTGGTTCCCATATTGTATTCATTTCTATCCTTAGTCGGCTCAGGAGATTTTTGTGGCCTCTCATATGTGCTGATTCCTTAAGTTTACTAATTTTCCAATGATGTTATTCGGCTATGATATTAACCTAATCCCACAGAGGGCTGTGATCTCCCTTTTCTCTGCATATGTGGTCAACCACACCTGATTTTTCCACTTGACCTAGTGTTACAGCTTTTTGGTCTTCTTGAAGCCTTACGTTGTGTTAAATATGTCAACATAGATGACGACAATAGTCCAAATAATGTAAATAGTGTACATAATACCTCATCACAGAAATATAGACAAATGATTATTATTTTTCATGGCATCTATATATATAGAATAACCTGACTCCCATTAGTCTGTCTGTCTGTCACACCCTCTAAAATAGCCATAAATTGATCGATCGAAAGCAAATTTTGGGGAGAAGTGTAAGCGGGTAACGTGGTACAAAGTACAATAGATTTTATTGGGGTGTTTCGCTTAGTACAAATAAATTTTATTATTTTTTTAGAAAAATTAAAAGATTTCTTATTTGACATACAAATTTCTCCCACTATTTAAAAAAAAAAACAATTATATATATATATATATATATATATAAAAACACACACACACACACACATATATATATATATATATATATAGATAGATAGATAGATAGATATAGATAGATAGATATATTAAGACATTTTTATGTTTATACATTCATTTTATAGATAAAACATAAAAATGTCTTTAAAATAATTGTCGGACTTTATCCATTTCATAATTGTTTATATTTGGATACGCTTTTAGCAAATATGAATGTACGTGAGAGATTCAAGGGAGATTAAAGTTTTAATCAACCTTGCTAACCGAACAATCCTCTGTGGCTCGATTGGTTAAGACACATCAGGCTATTTGACATAAAAAAAAAAACTATATATATATATATATATATATATATATATATGGCCAGAACGTTCGCTTTCTGAACATGAGACCCAGGTTCGAATCTCACTATGGTCGATTTGTCAGGAAAGAGACTTCCTGATGTTATCGGTCAGGAGGGGACGATCCCAGCGTGGACTCCTTTCGAAAGTGCCTGAAAACCATACTACCGGTTGACCTAAGCCTTGTGAGTCGCAAGTCATCGTGTTGGCTTTGTTCACATTGTTCCTCACGCTGGATAACACGCTCTCTCCCAGAAAATGCTCAAACTATTAACAACAGGTGGGCTCTGTGGGTGTTGAACAAATACAAAATGTGCCTGAGCGATCGTCTGCAATAGTAGACCGGTATCCTCGAATACGAGTGGCCATCTATAATGCATGTATGTATGTATGTATCTATCTATCTTTGCCAGTCTCATCATTATCTATCTTTGCCAGTCTCATCATTATCTATCTATCTATCTATCTATCTATCTATCTATCTATCTATCTATGCCAGTCTCCTCATTATCTATCTATCTAACTATCTAAAATTTTGTGACTTCCTTTAGTTCTGTCCCTCCATTCGTCACACCCTATAAAATAGCCATACATTAAGAGAAGTGAAAATACGAAAAGTGGTACAAAGCATAGTTGGTTTTATAAGCTTAGTACAATAAATTTTCTTTCATTTCTTTTTTTCTTTTGAAAAATTAAGTTTTATTGTCATACAAAATACGCCCACTATTTTAAAAACATTTTGACCTATAACTTTATCTCTCTCATATATATATATATATATATATATATATATATATATATATATATATATATATATATAGAGAGAGAGAGAGAGAGAGATAGGCATAAATTGACAGATTGTGACCAAATTTTGGGGAGAATGGAAAACATGTAAAGGGGTAAATGCACAATTGGTTTTACTTGGGCGCTAGCTTAGTAAAATAAATTTTCATTAATTTAAAAAAAAATTAAAAGTTGTATTTTTTATTATAAAATACCCCCACTATCTTAAAAATAATTTAATCAACAATACGAAATAATCTGAGAATTTCAACACGTGTCGAAAAAAAAAAAAAATCTAGTGTTTAAAAAATCAAATCTTTTTCTCCATTTAGTCTTCTTTTAAAAAAATTAAAAGAGACGATGCAAGCTTCGTGACATTATTTCGTAGTGCATCCGATAAAATCAACCACTAGTTGCATTTGACAACATCAAGCACGAAGTTAAAGCGAACTGACAACCTGTGTCTGTCTGTTAATGTCTGGCTCACTACTGACAGAAATGTCGGTCGACCGATTTTAATGTTAGCGTTTTATCTACACTATACTCCGTTTTATTATGCAATTCAAGACTTGAAAAGTAAAATTAATATCAGCCAACTGATCGCTGTAAAATGTTCATGATACGTTAATAATACTTCTACGTGTATTGACTTTGCAATTTGAAATATATATATATATATATATATATATATATATATATATATATATATATATATATATATATATATATATATATATATGTGTGTGTGTGTGTGTATATGTGTGTGTGTGTGTGTGTGTGTAGGTGCAGGTATGTAGAAAATAGGAAAAGAACATGTTAGGTAAATAATCCAGGGTTCTTTAGTATTTTTGTTTTTATTAAAAAAAAAACAAAAAAACAGTGCTCCTTACAGAAGTAGAGCTTAGATTATAATTATTTTTTAAAAAATATGATTCCTTCGCTACATAAGAGTTCCCATGTTTCAAAAACGAGAGCCGAAACCATCAATATAATTATTACAATTAAACTGAATTAAAGTAACAAGCCCTGTTTCATTCTCAAGCGAAAATTTAGGAATAACCAATTTTGAAATTTACGTATCGTTATATATACAGTGTAACCCGGATATAAGAGAGTTGTCGGGACCGGAGAAGAAGTCTCTTATATAGGGGTTTCTCTTATATCCGGGTTTGGTCTATTTTATATACATTAACACAGGCTCTAATTTGGGACCAGAGAAAATCTCTCTTATATCCGGGTTTCTCTTATATCCGGGTCTCTTATATCCAGGTTACACTATATATATATATATATATATATATATATATATATATATATATATATATATACACCTTTTTAACTGTTTAAACAACTAGTAGTATAAAATTACTTATTATCTTCTATGTACCGTGTCCCTTTAGGACGTTTTTGATCATGGCTCTCCGCAGTTTCTTGTCCTTTGTAGATCTTAATAATTTTTTTATTTCTCCTAAATCTTGTTCTGCTAGCTCGGTAGCTAGTTCAAGCGTTGATTTCCTCTGCCCTTCTTGCTTTCAATCTGCCCTATTCGTATCGAATTTTCCAAACCGTCTTTCCACATTATGTACCCAATATATGTCAACTGTCTCTTACTGATGTTAAGAATAAGTGTCCTTTTTTGCTCCCATTTTCTTGTCTTTGCTCTCATGTTAGGGTTCATGTTATTCTCAGTATTCTTCTATATTAACTCCATTTCTGTTGCTTCATCCGTGAGGAAATTTTCCACCATTCACTGCCATATCGGAGGTATGATATTACATGAAAGTTCTGTTGTCTTTTCTTTGTTTTTAACGAAATTTCACTTGATTAGACTCACCTTTAAAATTCATTTCAGAACAGATCGATTTGTAACTTTATGCTGACTTTTATTTTTTTTTAAATCATTGCCTCATATTTCGCCATTAAAAAGAAGTAACCGCATCCAAATACTAATATTATTTGTATAATGATTAAAAAAATGTTCAAATTATGTGTTATGAATAATCAAGAGTGGTCTCCCCTTGTTTTGTTACTCTCCTCTTTGAGAGCGATATTACTGTTTACTACGACTATAAAAGGACACTATGCGCGAAACTTTTATTCTCAGTTCAATAAAGTTTTCTTCAAGCCTATATCTGCGTACTTTTGTCATTACATTATATATCCAAAATTACATGTTAATATGAAAAAAATGTTGCACAAAAAGTAAAAAATAAGACATCTTTTGTGGCTTTCTATCGACGATGCGATTACTGTTTACATATGCAAAATATATTCATTTTCTCCTCTGTTCAGGACGTGGGTGATCATAACTTTCTATCACTTCCTAGATTTTAGCTATAATTGTCCTTTTAATATCATCCCCAGTCCCAGTTGTACCAGCATTTTATGTAATATGTTAGGTAGGGGATCATGGCTCTCCCCAACTTCCTATCCTCTGTAGCTCTTAGCAACATTTGCCTTTTCACTACCCTTCCCGATCCTTGAGATTCCATCCATTTATACAAGCTTGTTAGGGAGAGGATCATGGCTCTTCCCAACTTCCTATCCTCTGTAGCTCTTAGCAACATTTGCCTTTTCACTATATCTTTCTGTGTCTGCTCTGGCATACATGCAAGTTTGTTAGGTAGGTGATCATAGATCTCCACAACTTCCTATCCTTTGTAGCTCTAAGCAATGTTTGTATCCTTGCTATTTTTCCCATGCAACTAACTTTTCTGGTAATTAATTCTATAGAAATCATGTGCTTCATCATGAAAAGAGATAGATATGAGAAGGAGAAAGCAATATCTAACGTGCATTAAAATCTGATGGATAACATGTTAAAGTCAAAAGAGTAGAAAAAATGAATAAAATCAAATGCTGAATGTCTAATGAATGTTATTGAATATCAAGAAGTTCATATTAACATGTAAAATAATAAAACGCTTCTACCTCCGTTATACAGTAAGTGAACAGATTTAAATTATATAAAGAATGGGATTAGTTACTTATTTTAGAACGAAGCTAGTAATTTAATCTAAGTATATATGATAGCGAGTTAGTCAAATATATTCGGTTGGCTGTAATATTTGTTTGATTTATTAAGTAAATTTTCTACTTAACCCATTGAGCCCTGAGTAAGGCTTTACCGGTGGTAGAGAAAAATGACGTAATGCCCAGCCACCGGTTGAACAGTGGTAGAGAAAAATGATTTAAAGCCTAGCCACCGGTTGAACGGTGGGTAAAAACTTGTAACAATTTTAAATCTACCGGGAAACATTACACACCAATTATTTGCGAATTTTGAGTCAGGAGCTCAGGTTAAAATTGTTTAGGAACGCTAGGCTCAAAGGGCTAAGTTTGGTTGGGCCGAGCAAAAGACAAATGCGTAAAGAATGTATTGCGCCGATCTTCCAATTACTGTGTTTAATTTTGTCTGCCTGGAAAACCAACATTATATTCTACGAGATAATGGCTTTTACTTAGAGTCGAATACTGACTGATGAGATTAGATAGGCAACTACCTGGGCAAATATATTCGCTTATATCGTCTGATGTGTTGTAATTCTGATTGTTAATTAATTCAAAAGGATACAAGATATTTGAGGCCGAATTTGAACTCGACTCACTGATATCTTTTCCAAAACGTTACCCATTAGGCGAATACTATATATATATATATATATATATATATATATATATATATATATATATAATCTTGTTACATATTTCAAAAAGCGATGATAGTAGATCCAATAAAATGGACGCTTGAAAGATGAAAATATTAGAACCTGTTAATATGTTAAATTTTATTTCGATCAAGAAAATTCGATCAAGAAAATTTCCGTGATTACTTCGTCATTGAGTAAGTTATGTCCTCTTTTTAATTTTGTCAGATCTCTCTCCCCCTCCCTCCTTCTCTCTCTCCCTCCCCCTCCCCCTCTCTCTCTAGGAAAGATGAGAACGAATAGAATAAAATTACAACGTTCATACATTTAATTTAAATGATGTAATGCTTAGCCACCGGCTAAAGAGTGGTAGAGAAAATGACTTAATACTCAGCCACCGGTTGAACGGTGTAACACTTGTAACTATTTTTATATCTACCGTGAAATATAACATACCAAATATTTGTGAATTTTGATTCAGGATCTAAGGCAGAAATGTTGAAATTGTTCGCCGTAGTGGGGAGGTATTTTATTAAGGGAATACATAAATGCCCTCGTATTTGAGATGGAAAAGATTTGTTTACATCGGGTGACAAAACTCTTATTGACACGGATAATGGAAAGTGAGTATTGGCCACTGCCGAATACTCACTTTCCATTATCCGGCCTTGATGTGACAGCAATAAATGGAGAGAGCGAGGAAGAGACACTTTGTCTTTTGTGCATGTGTTTTGGATAAAAAAAAAAAAAAGATCGTTTTTGTAATGAAGCGTACAGAATCTCAAACTGTACCGTCAGGGAAGCAATCAGAAAGTTATATTTTTTGTAACTATTTTTATATCTACTGTGAAACATTGCATACCAATTATTTGCGAATTTTGACTCAGGAGCTCAGGCAGAATGGTTAAAATTGTTCAGGAACGTACGACTCAAAAGGGTTAAAAAGTTAACAAACATTTTGGCCAACCGTTATATTTCTATTTTATATACACAGCTGGCCCAAATCTTAAGGCCAATGAAAATAAAGAATACCTTTTGCGTTGTTAGACTCAATCACTTATTTGGGTCGAGCTTTGAAAACGCTACTAGGGGACGTTTTCCAGCACTATAAATACTCCGCGATAATTATTCACAGCCTCTTCTTACTGTTTACGTCAACATGTAACTTTCTCGCGGAAGAACGCGTTCTCTTTTCGGGACACGAATGAACAATACACACACACACATGTACGTACGCACCTTTCACTTCATTTTTTCTATCACTTACTCCTACACCAAACTACACATACGCAAACAATTCACTAGCTTAAATGTATTCTTTATTCATGTTCATTAACACACAACCATATTCTATTTTTTATATAACATTTTATTGTTGGGCACCTCGACGTGGTGTAATGGTTAGAAAGCTTGTATTGCAATTTCAGTTACGACTGAGTAGTGAGTTCGGTCCTCACTGGGTGCTCCATACTTTCGGCCTTGTGCCACATATAAGCCGGGCTTAGAGAATCGCTATAACATTTTATTATTAATATATTATTATTTGTTTCTACACATATATATTAGTCCTTGTTGTTTCATTATATTTTTCGATGAACTCGTGCTCCGTGTCTACCATGTTTATTACGGGCATTTTAGGAGACACACGTGTGTATCTCTCAACGCGTACACCGGCTCGCAACATATGTATTGAAAAATTTGCCTATATCAATTAATACCAGTTATATTGTGAAAGCTTAAACTGTATGAAGAAATTCTGTTTATATCAGTATATCTGTCTTGCTATCGATCTAGTTGTGTTAATGAGCCTATGTGAATTTCTCTTTACACTTTCTCACTCTTTGTGAATTTTCTCTGATTCCCTGAAATGCAAAGTTTCGTTATTTTCTGTAAGAAACCAAGAAAAACAAATCGATATATATAACAGTTGAGCATAATTAGAATTCTGCAGAAAGCTGATCGCTTTTTTCCAGAAAATGAAGACGTGTCGTTCTGTCATTTTGACGAAACACAGAAAAGATGAAGCACTCGGGGGGAAAAATGGCGAAGTAGAAAAGAACGAAAACAAGGGAGATTATGAAAACGACGAAGCTGAGATGATGTGAAGAAAATGAATTAGATGGAGAAGAAAACGAAAAAAAAAAGTGGGGGGGAAGTATAAGGAGAATAGAGAAAAAAATAACAAGAAAAAAAGAAGAGAAAAACAGAAAAGACAAAGAAAAAGAAAGATAAATAAAATAAAGGTAGAAAAAAAAAAACTAAAAAAAAACGTTGTTTGCACGGCGTGACCTCCAAATATTAGTTTAAAAGAAAAAAAACAACTTTTAACGTTTCTTAAAAGTGATATAGAAATTTCATGGTGGATTTTAAAATTTAAAAATCAGAATGAATTAAAAACGATTTAAAAAATAAATAAAAAAAAAACTACAGAAAAATTATTAAAAGTAAAAACAGTTCTTTACCCTTGAAAAATACTCTTTTTTCTTTGCGACAAGCATTTATCATTTATGTACATTAATTATATTCGGACTATTGTCCTGATCTTAGTGGTCTGATAGCAACAAAGATGAGGACAATCGTCTGAATATAAATAATGATAAATTAGAAATTCAGACAGAAACATTTCCGATGTTTTGCCTTGAACTGGAATGGAAAAACGGAGAACAGAGTTCGAATTCCAGTCGATGTCGTTACATTAACTTAAGCGCAAATACACCTGGGAAAGATGAATCTCTCTCTTCAGCCATCCCAGCTATAAAATAAATACTTGTTAATTAAAAAAAAAAAGTATATATGGCCTGAGGATTGCTCCAAAACATGAAATAGACTGTTGTCCATTTTTATATTTAAATAGGCTCTATCCATGATATAAATATAACTTAAAATTGCACGCACACAAACATCCACACATGTATTTATAGACTATACCTAATCATATGCAAACATCCAAAAATTACACAAACACTCACACACTCACACACACACAAACACAAATATATATATATATATATATATATATATATATATATATATATATATATATATATATTTATATATTAGTGAATGTACATAATATAAAATGTACTTGAACATTATGTATATACACTAATATATACTTATAACACTGTCTCATAACATTGAGCATCGTATTTAAAATACCCGTGGAAAAATATATATATATATATATATATATATATATATATATATATATATATATATATATATAATTTTAAATGAGATGATTATTTTGTGTCTGATTTTAGACCCTAAAATTATTATCCATATAATCTTCGATCCATCAGCTCAAACGTAAAAAATATATTTTACAAACATCGACTGTTTCCTGTCACGTTTTAATTTTTGATAAATGACTGTATTATTATTATTATTATTATTATTATTAATATTACACTTCAGTTCCGTTATATTCGGTGAAGTGACGTCGATCAGAGGATCATTTTATACAGAGCAGGATGTGTCGTCTCACAGCGCTGCGAAATACGTTGGGATATTCTCGGCAATTGGGTTATATTTGTCCCGAATATAATAATGTTCTGTCTCTCTTTCGCTCTGTCTGTCTGTCTGTCTCTGTAGCCAACACGACATGTTGCCATAGCTGGAGAATATCCATTAGTGCTATTTTTATCCACTTATGTGTTTCCGTTTCTCACTGGGTGTCACTACCAATGTAATGTACCTGTTGCGTAACGGTTATCAGCGCTGGGTTCCTATCCCGGCCTTAGTGAGCAGTGTTCCCTTTCGCAGTAATGGCCTTGGAACGGCTTGAATCGGTCTCGTCTCCCACTAAATATGAAAGGTAATCTTATCAACAGCCACCTGAAGAAGGTCGGAGAGCACAACGATCGAAATAACAACAGCAAGTTACTAAAATTTTTCAAATTCATTTCGTTTGGCGCATAGTTATTAGCGACAACTGTAATCACTATGAATAGCTTGCGAGGTGAACCAGTCAAAGATTATTGTTCGCTAGAGAACGCAACAATTTCATGCTTAGAATATTGCTGCTATATATGGTCCGGTGCCGCTGATATTCAATTAGAGCTCCTTTATAAAATCCAAAAAAGAATCAGCAATATTATTGGTCCTGACCTGGCAGTTCGGCTACCTGAGCCTTTTTTTTTTAAATAAATACTTTCATGGTAATTGTTAGGATGGTCTCTCCACCATGGCTCCTAAACTGTTTGAATTTAAACGTTGTACTTGTCTGGCGTTGAGGTCTCACTAATTTACAGTTTAGCTAGCTAGAAAGAACCGTAAGTTCTATGCTAAGAGTTTCATTTCTGGCACTTCTCACTTGTGGAAGTCCTTGACGGCTCCAATGCTTTCCAGCCAACTTTAATCTGCAAAAACTTAAGTGCAATCTCAATCATTATATAATATCCTCCTGACTACTCTTCTTTTGTTCTCACTCCTCAGCAGTCTTCCTGTTTCTAACTGTTTTACACCCAGTAACCCCTTGTGTCTCAGTGGTTTTACTGCCTTGTATGGTGTGAACTCGATTAAAAAAAAAAAATATTTAAAAAATAAACGCGCCATTTTTAATGTCACGCACCCCCAGGAATATAGTTCTCCACAGAATTCGTTTTCTTCATTATCTGGGAATTGCCAAGAATTCTTGCGAAAGATGGTATTTTCCCGCTGCATTTTCCACAGTTTTGAATTCAGCGTAAACCTTTTTTTTAAAGATAAACTACATGCAAGTCTAGAGAAGTCAGTGTTCAGTGCTATATAGCCAAAAATTAGAGATAGATTCATAGCAGCGAGCCGAGTTCGAATTCCAGTCGTGTTCATTAAATTCACATTTCGCGTAAATACCCGTTAGAAAGGTTTGAATGCATCTCTGCTCCACGCCCCCTCCTATGGGTTAAATAATAGCTTACATTGGGCGCTTCAGCCTCGCATGAAAACTACTGTAGTAGAAGGAGAACTCTTATCTCAAAACCTGCTAGGCATGGGTCTTGCAAATTAATCCCGTAATAAACTTTCCTGATTTGGTAACCACAGCAGCAACTCTTATGGTGTCTAATCTTTGTTCCTAATTTCAACAGTTAGAATATACCCATACTTTAAACTTACATAGATTTAAATATATACCTATCACCCGCTTCCCTCTCTAATTTTGATCATATCTATGTCCTCCACCTCGCCTTCCCTCTATCACCTTACATCAACTTAAAACTGCCCCTCAGAACTTGTACAAAAATAATGATATGTAAATTTTTAAACCATTTTCTTTTATGCTTGGAAATGTAATCTGATGAACTAGGAAAAAAAGCCCTTTCCTGGGGAAATAAAATATAATCAATGGACCCTTAAGGTTGCCTGTTTTTTAATTTAAATATTATTCGCTCTGTTCATACGTTGAGCTCCATGGATTACACCCTCCTTGGGATTATCCATACGGATTAACAAACATTTAATTACCTAACTATATATATATATATATATATATATATATATATATTGTTTATATTATTTAATGAAATTTAATGAGACATGCATTATATATATATATATATGTGTGTGTGTGTGAGTGTGTGTGTACTTGTGTGTGTGTGTGTGCGTTTGTGTGTGTGTGTGCATATATATATATATATAAAATCTCGCATGCCAAAGCCTAATCATAGTTGAAACTTGTAAAATATATGAGCATTTTAAGGCGATGAGTAAACCTTATCTACTGCTCTTACCTTTTTTTCCGCTCATAGAACACCACCCAAAATCTCTCTACCTTGAGAAGCTCTTGGGCCTTGTTTGGGGTGAACATTAAAACTAACAACAACATTTTTTTTTCTTAGCCTGTTCTAAAACAATAGTATTAGAAAGGTTCTTGACTAGCGAATTCATTATAGAAGCGGAACTGTCTCCGTGCGCGTTTTCTGTTAACAATATCAAAAAATGAAGCGCGTGTTACGATATTTTCTTGGATTTTTTTTTAATGTTATGATAAAACGAATCAGATTACAGGACTAAATTTGGACTTGAGACGAAAAATTTCGAGCTCAACTTCTAGAAGAGGCCGACTAGAAGCCAGTAATTTATTTTAGAACACTGAATATTTATCGGTTCGTTTGTAATATGGAACAAAAAAAAAAAAAAAAAAAAAAAAAAAAAAAAACGACATTAAAACCAGTGAGATAAGCAAATAGCTCCCGGTGAGACTTGACCTATAAATTGTAGACATTCACAAAAGTCGACATTAAGAAAATGTATTCCCAATAGAAAAATATCAAGATGCACTTTTTGTTTTCATCTAAGCAAAGAAGAAATTTTCATTTTTATGTGAAAAGAAAAAAAAAACAATCCTTTTATGTTGATTATGTTGATATGATTATTTTTCAGTATCTGTCTATATTTCGAAGATGAGGTATTATGTACATTATTTACATTATTCGGACTAGTGTCCTCATCTTTGTCGCCATATTTATCACAACGTTTCGGCAATGTCGAACTGAACCCTTTATTTCGCTAACTGGCGTAGACTGTTCTAATTCCATGTGCCATGTTTAATGGATGTCAGTTATCAGTTATCTCCTGTTAATTTTCCCTCTGAAAGTTCTCCACTGCCTTAACCGGGTATTGCTCTCACACTCTTTGGGACATATCACTTGATCTAACTAACGCCGTTATCCACTGTACCATGTCATAGCACGTGGAACTAGAACAGTCTACCCTAGTGAACAAAATAAAGGGTTCAGTTCAACATTCCAACCACCTGAAGAAGGCCGGAGCGTACAACGGCCGAAACGTTGTAATAAATATGGCGTAAAAGATGAGGACAATAGTCCGAATGATGTAAATAATGGTTATTCTTGATGAGAATAGGCAGTAAAGAAAGCAAAATAACAGAAAAATTATGGAGATTACGAAGAATTTTGCCGGAGCAATAAATTGTCATATGTTGACTAATATCCAACATATGACGTCTACGAGGTCTGTCCAGAAATTATCCAGCCATGTTGAATATCACGTGTTAAAAGGGAAATAACTGATACTAATATATCCGGAAGCGGCATGGCACGTGGAACTAGAAAAATCTACCTCGGTGGATGAAATAAAGGGTTCGGTTCGAAATTCCAAACACTTGAAGAATGCCGAAACGTACCACAGACGAAACGTCGTGAAAATTGCAACAAAGATGAGGATAACAGTCCGAAGAATATAAATAGTGCAAACCTTGATATAATTTGCCAATCAATGAAAGAAAACTCTGGGCACCTCGACATATGATGTAATACTTAGGTAGCTTATCTAGCTAGCAACATTAGGACTAAGTAGTGAGTTTCGCCTTGTGTCACAAGTTACTAATGAGAAAAAACATTACTACGCATGCGTCAACTGTTACTGGATGTAACTGTTCAGTATAGACATATTTTAATTTTAACTTAGAAACTTTTTAAAAGATAATCACTCAACCAGTACAAGGCCCAAGAGCCTCTCAATATAGATGATTACTGAATGAGGTCGATGCACGTAACGGAGGTAAGAAGTGTATATGATAAAGACATTCTGGAATGATAACATTTAAAACCCAATAGTTAATATTTTATTGTTCAGGGAAGCATACCCCCGGGAGTTTGTTCCAGAAATTGGTAGTTCTTAGAAAGAAGCTGATGAGTGCAACTCCTTTCTTACAAATAGAATACGAATCAAATGGCGATTATTCATTCCAATGTACCTGGCTTAATGGGACTAAGCTGTGAATATTAGAACTGCTGGAACTGAGGAATATAGCTCGTCCGAAAATTTGCCACGGAAATAACGACAGAGAGGCTTGCGACATTTTCTCTTTGCGAAATGAATTCTAGAATGGAAAATAATTCAGAACACACAAGGCTGCAATGACGCTTCTGGACTTTGTCTTGGCTGGGAAGAGAAAACTGGGCAGTTCCTGCGAAGATATGGCAAAATTAATTCATTTTTTTTGCTCTAATCTAACATTTGCAAATTTACACCCCTGTGTAAATTACTTGAAACAAAACAAATAATTCCATTATTATTTACATTTTTTCGTATTTTTCCAATGAAACATGACCCAGTGCAAATGTTAGTACTTCATATATCTATTCAACGAAGTCTTTCCTTGCAGATTGACCACAGATTCTCGATTGGATTTAGGAGAGTTTCCGGCGCAGTCAATAGATTTGCTCACTGGTAAGGCTTGCCAGTGTGTTCGTGTAGCGTTACAATTTTCCTACGCTTCATTGGAGTAACGTCTATCGCAGACAATGACCATCGGACAACTAACCGGCCGTTCAGGAAATAGTGCCCGTGATGAAAATCTGAAGCAATAACGGATGACGCAATATTTTTCAAGGCCAAATAAATTTCATCATACACCCCGAAAACAGATTTATATTACTGCAGACCATTGCAAATGACCTAATCTGAGGAGAAAATAGAAATCTATTACACCACCTGTAACGACAGTGGGTCGAAAACTTACCGTACGGTGAAAGAAAGGAAACTAAAGCGGTTGTTGCAATTAATTTACACAAGGGTGTAAATCAAGTATTAAGAAATGGGAAAATGTATTTACACTATTTACATTGTTGGGACATTTGTCCTCATCTTTATTGTCGCATTTACGACGTTTCAGCCGTTGTACACCCGGCCTTCTTCAGATGATATTTGTTGGTATAGCAGTCTGAGTCAGGTACTTTCTGCAGCTGTATTGCATTTTTTGTGGGTCACTGATTGTGGCTAGCTAAGTTGGAGATAAGACAGCCCTCTTTTTGGCCTTGTGTTTACATTTTTGTATTTTTCCAGCATCTTCAGCGATGGATCATATATATATATATATATATATATATATATATATATATATATATATATATATATATTGAACAATAAGAAAATAAAAAATTAAAATCATTAGACACACTGGGTTGTAGATTAATATTCTTTCGTTTTTTATTATTATTATTCCATTTAGATTCCTCGACTAGTTTCAACCGAAATGGCCATTATCGGGAGGAGAAATATTTCTGCTTGCTGTTGGCAGTGAACTACAGAAATGAATATATATATATATATATATATATATATATATATATATATATATATATATATATATATATATATATTGAGCGTTTCATCCCAAGCAAGGCGGGAAGCCACTAGCACGCAAGAGGTTACAGAGAGTTGGAGCATATCCGTTTCTGGATCTTATCAAGAACATTGAGACAAACAGAAGGGGCACCGGACCATATATGGCAGCAATACTGCATGCAAGGGCGAATGGTTGACTTGCAGATATATACAAGTTCTACTTCAAATCTGGGGTGAACTTGAATCTCAACAGACGTTCAACGCAATTAGTTTCATTGAGAGAACAACTATTATTCGAATAGCTAAGAAGTCTTTTTTTAATGTGCATTTTCTGTATGCAATTGTAGTACTGAAACTTTAAAATTAACCGTTGAAAGGTTCCTTGTTCTGTTAGGAATACAAGAAACAGAATATATTGAAAACATGTGCGCTGTAGTAAAAGGAAATTGGTGATTGATAGTTTAAGAATTAGAAAAAAAAATCTGGGAATTTCATGGAACATTTTAAAACTGTCTCGCCATTTGGTATATTTCAACTTTCCATTATTCACGTTTTTTGTCAAATCGTTTACAAGATAAGATTCGGTTTGCTAAGTCTTCCGGTTATTCTCTATGTTATAGGTGCTTCCATATTGTTTTGAAAAGCAGAGAGGAAACTAAGACGAGCATGTGAGGTCCCAAGGCATGTAATCTGATCTGTAGCCTACTTTTTCGTTTATATTAAATAGCAGTAGCAATTTTCGGACAGATCTTGAAGTTAACAGAGTTCTCTCCTCAAAGCCTGAAAGATGAACGTGAAAAACGAGAGATTGAAAGAAGATTTGAAACCATCTAATCAATGACAGTGTTAGAACACTCGGGGGAGGTCAGATGATTTAAGAAGACTTACTGATCCCGCCGACCGCAGTGATAACCATAAGATATACCCTGGTGGCGTAATGGAATAATAATAATAATAATAATAATAATAATAATAATAATAATGCAGATTTACTGAGGGAACAATTTTAGTAGAATACCTTGAGGAGGAACAAGGCAAATGACAGTTGATGAAATAAAATAGGATGAGAAATGCAGATAACAAGTGCAGGGGGGCATGAAATAAAGATGGCGGTGAATAGCGGGAGAAAATTGAAGGAAGCAGAAGATACAATTAGAAAACCATGGAAAAACATGCCCTGCTAAGGGCGATGCAAACAAAAAATTGATTATGATTAAATAACCCCTATCCCTTGCGTTTGTCCCTAGGGAGATGATGTATTGGAATTTCAGACGAGTTATTCGTATGCATCTGATACGGTTGCAGGTTGGTGATGGGAAAGTACGTGTTTGCTTGCAAGATATTTTACAGTCATGTTGTTATCGATCGAGGAGGAACTGCTACTGACTGTCTAGGCCAAAGACCGATAGAAGTTTTTTTTTCTATTCTTCCCCCAATACACTCCCAAGAACCACTCAGGATAGACAATTTCTGAATGAGTCGAGAACAAAAAATGCATTTTTATGAGGATATATACGATGGATAAGAGTTGACCTTAGACTTCAAAAAGTCAAGATTGATGAGATCGTGGAAGCATCCTCTGAGGAGTCTGTCTCCCAGTGCAGCAGTTCTGTGGAAGGAGCTGTTTGAATGGAATTTACCAATCCATTATGAAAGTAATGAGGATGAGTCAACTCAGTGTATGTGCGATGGCAGGTCCTAGATGTGAAGGTGTGGATTACTTCGCCCAATCATCTACTACGGCAATAGCAATAGAGTAACGAGAGGCTATGAATGTTTCATTTACGAGAAAGGGTTCGTAGAGTGGAAAACAATCAAAAAGGTACGCAAGAGAGAGCATAAAAGATTTTATTTTTAGAACGATATAAAGAATTGTCCATTTTTCCAGCAGATTTAGAGGACACACTAGATCTATTTTTGGTATGGAGTGAGTTTGAGTCCAAAGTAAATGTTCAAAGCTACCATCCTTCTTGTTAGTACAGCCGTTGGTCACAATTAGAGAAAATTCAGGGCCTGTTCGGTGAAGTTTTGGTTTTTAAGTCATTTAATCTTACAAGTTCGTACACTAGCGCGTTCTGTATGCAATTTCAGATCAGGTGAGAGATCAGGTGAGAGATCAGGTGCCGGGTTCAAATCATCTAGGTTTTTGGCGGTGCACCCATAAATCGTCTGTGTACATATTTTTTTACGATAATATTCAGCCTGTACAAGGCTCAAGAACCACTCGAGGTAGAGCTTTACAATGTAAAAGGTAAGGGACGCAGTATATATGGGGAAAATAATGTCTAACTCTAGAGTTGAATAGGTTAAGTTTGTTGTGATCTGGAGAGCATCCCCTTTGGAGTCGGTTCCACTAAGCAGCTGTTTCTGAAGAAGCTGCTCGAGTAGAACTTGCATTTCACCAATGAAATACAAAGGGAATGAAGGTTGTTCGCTACAATGTGCGTGACATGGCGGGTCTTAGTTGTGAAAGAACTTGTGGAACAAAGACTGTAATTCCTCAGAACATTGGACATCATTATAAAAAAGTGATAATGCAGATAGAGGCTTGCAACACTTCGACTATGCGAAAGGGATTGAAGGGTGGAAAATAATTCATCACCCACAAGGCTACGTAGAAGATTCTGGACTCTATCACGACTGGAAAGTGAAAATGTGTAAATGGGTGGCAGAACATATACTGGCGGGGATTGTAAAAAGATAAACCTTGCTAATCTATCTAATTTTGTTTATATCTATCTGGGTATATAATTATGTTGATATCTATCTATTTCTCTCTCTCTCTCTCTCTATATATATATATATATATATATATATATATATATATATATATATGTACATACATATATATATATATATATATATATATATGCTCATTCTGTTAATATATATTTATATATCTCTATCTATTTGTCTATGACAGCCATTTCATAGACACACACACACACACACACACACACACACACACATATATATATATATATATATATACATACATATTTCATTAAGAATGACAGAGAAGGTACTACAATTAAGCTTTTTATTTAATTATTTGGACGCAGGTGTGTAAAATATCTCCAAATGTTCTATAATTCCGAGCGCTTTTTGCTATACTTTTAGCCATTATCAAGGATAATTTTATGTTTTCATTTTAGTTAAGTGCGTGGGTTGTGTGTATGTTTTTAGTATTATAGAGATGTTTTATTTTCCGAACACAGCACATTGTGGCCGTGTTCGTAGTTAATAGTATTAAGTGCTGGCTTTTTTTTTTAAAGAAAATCATCTTTGATAATGGCTAAACGTTATAGCCGAAAGCGCTCGTGATTACAGAACATTTTCACAGTTTCTTCATACTCTGTGTCCAGAAAAAAAAAAACACTTTTTCAAACGCAAGAAAAATTAAATAAAAAGCTTAATCGTAGTACCTTGTCTGTCGTATTTAATGAAAATGCATAAACGTAGAACTGCTGCCTGAATACACAATATATATATATATATATATATATATATATATATAAAAAAGAAGAGGGGTGCCGCAAACGTTTTTGGTTGTAATGTGGATTTATTGAGAAAAATATTATACTTTGTTTTACATAATTTCACGACACGTGTTTCTGGTCTGGTCTCGCAACCGTCTTCAGGTGAAATTGGAATTTTACATAATATTAAAATTAATTATTTTTTAATGTAAAAATGTAAAAATCTCCAAAACGTTTCGTAAAACTAAAAAAAACTCTTCTTTTTTAATATACATACTTTTCTCTCGTTGGAACCACTACAACATATTTCTTTTATATATATATATATATATATATATATATATATATATATATAGTAAATCTATTTAAACTCGGTGGGAGAAAAATACATTAGCATCCAAGGAAAATGGAGAAAAAAGCACCAGAAACCTCCGAACTGGTTGGAAGAAATCGTCCAGTACCTTAAATCTCTGGTACAAAGGAAAACACCTAGCGAGTAATAAGTTAAAACGAAGAGTGTTCAATACGTTAGGTAGGCCAAAAGTAAAATCTGTTAACCTGGATTGGTAGTACCTGGCTCATTAGGATTTATTTTATATATATATATATATATATATATATATATATATATATATATATATATATATATATATATTATATGATAATTAGAAAGCGCTCAATATCAGAGATAGACTAACATATTTCGTTGGATAGACGTGATTTTGTGACCCTGGGTTTCACGCTTTTGCGATCGTCAGACAAACTGATTAATTTTTTTAAATTTTGGGTTTAG
>CAHIKZ030004577.1:2537500-2585000 GCA_903632075.3 Acanthosepion pharaonis | reverse complement strand
CGTATTAATAAATGTCTGATAGCTAAAGGCCACCATATTGAGTATCTCTTGTGATTGTAGAATTCATAGGTTCATAGTTATGTTGTATTAATATGGTGATGTTTGAATAAATTTAGTATTATAATATATATACAAGTTTTCCATTCCTGAAGTTTATATACATTTTGGGGCCGTCTCGTTATATATATATATATATATATATATATATATATATATATATATCATCCAAATGCCGCCCAGGCAACCTAGAACTATAATACACTTACACACATACGAACGCTGCTTGACAAGACAGATGCATGTGAAATCTGCTTAACCAATGAAAAACAAACAACACAAAAATTAAAAATATCAGAATTTTTCTCTTTTACTTCATGTGAAGCGTTAATAAAATCGAAACATGTTAGGTTTGTAAACATTTCTGTTTGTTCCGTATCATAGAATATATATATATATATGTGTGTGTGTGTGTGTGTGTTCCGTATCATACAATATATATGTGTGTGTGTGTGTATGTGTGTGTGTACACAAGTGCAAATTAATTGAAACAACCTCTTTAGTTTCCTTTCTTTCAACATACAGTCAATTTTAGACCCATTGACAGGTTGTAATCGATTTCTATTTTTTCTTCAGATTAGGTCATTTGCAGTATTGTGCAGTAATATGAATATATTTTCTGGGTGGGTGACGAAATTTGTTTGGGATTGAAACGTATTAGGTCATCCGTGATTGATTCAGATTTTTATCACGCCCAGACACTGTTGTCTCGACTGTCGATTAGTTGTCCTACGGTCATCGTCTTCGATGGACGTTATTCCAAGGAAGCTTAGGAAAATTGTAACGCTGCACGAACATACTGGCAAGCCTTACCAGTGAGCAAATCAAAGTACTAATCTGGCCCGGAAACTCTTCTGGGTTAAATCCAATCGAGAATCTCTGGTCAATCTGCAAAGAACTTTGCGGAATGGACATACGAAGTACTAACATGTGCACTGGGTCATATTTCGTTATTAAGATACGAAAAAATGTAAATAATAACGGAATTATACGTTTTGTTTCAATCTCTATCTATAAAAGGCAGGATGTGTGTGTGTGTGTGTGTGTGTAACGAATGCTCGGTCGCAGTTTTTGACGGATTTGCTCCAAGTTAGCGGAAAGGCTAAGACAGACTTTGCATTTCCTAACTCCTATCAATAGTGGAAATAATCGGTTTTTTTCATTCTTCTACGGCAGTTTTCATGTACTTTGTGGCCATTTTGTACTGGCCAGAGTGAGAGCCTATAGCTGGCTGCTACGAATAGGCAGGGAGATTTTATTGGCCAGCGTGAGAGCCAACAGCTGACTGACACGAATGTTAACTAACATGCTAGCAGGCAAAAAAATCGATAGCTGCATTCGTCACAAGTGGGAAAAATTTAAATCTGCATGGCACTTTACTCCAATTGGCTTATTCGCTTGCTTAAACTCAACGTTGATTCTGATTCTGCAGAACTGGGTTGGGTGTGAAAAAGTATTTGTTGCTAACATTCTTTTTTCATTCGGTTTTTCCAGCTACTAGTCCTTTTTTTTTAAAGCTGATCGTTTTGTGTTCATTTTGTTTAGTTCTTTTTTCGTAACAGATTTAATGTTTAATGTTTAGTATAGAGCTTAGAAAAAATTCGCAGTGTGAGATTGGCAAGAAGTAAGGCATGTAGCAACATCAGCACGGAAAAGAGCACTCCTTTAAAGGCAAGGAAGGGTAAAAACATTTTAAGTCAAGTGATAGCGATTGCTGTATGAGTTGTACGATTTTTAAATCAAGCACGGACAACGCCGGGCCATGCTGCTAGTAACTAAGAATAAAATAGAACAATTATTACAATAGACTGTAATGAAAATAATGTGATGGCTTGAAGTTTTGTATTTACTGAAGATCTTTGCAATCTAAGTATCCGATGTTTTCCTTTTGTTAAGAAAACAAAAATGTTCATCTTAATTGCTTAAAGGAAGCCATTTAAAAGTTCTCTTTCAAATTATTAAAGGAAACTCTTGATGGTTTTCAGTCAATAAAGTCGTCAAAGATTTGAGCAGACAAGAAGTGTAGGCTGGAGTGAAACGTGATAGTCTAAATGTGGAAGGAAGAATATGGTAGAACTTGCTATTCCAATTACATAATTCTTGTGTTGAATTTGATATAGCATCATGGGCGTTGACATGCAGCAAAATCATCGATCGGCTCCCATGACCAGAAAAAAAGCTCATTTCTTTTATTTCAATAAACCAATTCTTCACTGTCCTGTAGTTTAGTAATAGTTTGACCAGCTTGTTATAAAGTCTTCCATTTTAATCACACTATACTCGAAGAAGAAAATAATAAATATTTGAACATGGACAGATATTAGTCTCCTTGAATGGTTGTGAAATACATCTTTGGGATAAATTATTCCTAAGGCATACCACAGTTGATTAATTGATTGCTCAATCAATTAAGATCGGAGGAAAATTAAAAAACGGTTTTAAGTTTTGCCATCAGACTGTAGAACAAGATGACGTTGAGTACTTGGACATCACTTTATTCACTTGCTATTCATGGGGTATTTATTCATGAATTCATTTTAAATATTAAAATGTACTACATTGTATCTTGTCAAAAATATTGCCAATATATATATATATATATATATATATTTCAAGACATTTTTATGTTTATACATTCGTTTTATAGATAAAGCATAAAAATGCCTTAAAATAATTGTCAGACTTTGTCCATTTCATAATGTGTGACGTCATTCGTTTACATTTGGATACGCTTTGAGCAGATATGAATGTACGTGAGAGATTCATGGAATATTGAAGTTTAAAAGCAGTAAAATCGACCTTGTTAACCGAACGTTCCTTCGTGGCTCGATCGGTTAAAGCACGTCAGGCTTTATGACGGTTCCGTATAGGATACAGGTTCGATTCCTTTCGGAGAACAAATATTTTCGATGAAAATTTCTCCGTCATTCTTGCCGATAAATGTTATTAATACTGTTTATTATAAAACAGGGCATCTATTTAAATATTTTTGTCTATAAAATGAATGCATAAGCATAAAAATGTATTAAAATAATTGTCGGACTTTGTCTATTTCATAATGTGTGACGTCATTTGTTTACATTTGGATACGCTTTGAGAAGGTATGAATGTACGAGAGAAAATCATGGAGAATTGCATTTTAAAAACAATAAAAACGACCTTGCTAATCGAACGAACCTCTGTGGCTCGATCGGTCAAGGCACGTCAAGCTATATGACGATTCCTTATAGGATACAGGTTCGATTCCTGTCGGAAAACAAATATTTTCGATGAAAATTTCTCAGATATTCAGGCCGGTAAATGTTATTAATACTGTTTATTATAAAATAGAACATTTACTTAAATATTTGTATCTATAAAATGAATGTATAAACATAAAAATGCCTTAAAATAATCGTCGGATTTTGTCCATTTCATAATATATATATATATATATATATATATATATATATATATATATATATATATATATATAATAGAAGGTCTCTACATTCACCCCACAAAAAACATGACATTACTATACAGACATTTGAAATGTCAGTAACAAATGACATAAAGAAAACAATAGCATGTAAGCTGCCACGTAACAATATCACTGAAGAAGAACGGGTTGCTCTTGACATGTTGACGCATAGAGATGACCTAATCATAACACAAGCTGACAAAGGGGGTGCGACAGTAATCTGGGGAATCAAAGAATACATTAAAGAGGCCAACAATCAGCTAGCCGACAAAGAAACCTATAAAAGCTTACCTACATACCCTCTACCCGAATATCAAATAGAATTAACTAGCTCACTAAACATGTTTCGCAACAATCTAATCGACAAGGCAACATGCACAGCACTTACACCCACAAACATTACAGCTGCTCGTTTCTATCTCCTTCCCAAAATACACAAAAGCAACAACCCAGGAAGGCCGGTCATTTCATCATTCAACTGCCACACGACCAAAATTTCCAAATACGTAGACCACTACTACTAAGGAAGTAAAATCCTACATCAGAGACACAACAGCTCTACTAAACAAAATTAATAACATACAAACACTGCCAGAAAATGCTATTCTAGTGACTATGGACATTAGATCATTTATTAATCACATCGAAGTGTTAACCGTCCTTCAGGAAGCATTTACTAAAAGAAGAAAACAAGACCCCCCCCCATCACCACCACAGAAGTTATCATAAAAGTCATGAAGCATCTTCTTACATTGAATACTTTCAACTTCAATGGAGCACACTACCCTCAAGTAAGAGGATGTGCCATGGGCTCCATTGCAGCTCCATCATATGCTACAATATTCACGAGAAAATTTGAGGAGACCCATATCTATCCCCTCATCAGTAGCGACTGTTTATTCTATGCAAGATATATCGATGATATATTCTTTGTATACTCGGGCAGTGACGACAAACTTACCCAATTCCTCATGACCCTAAACACAGTACGCGACTCAATTAAGTTTGACTACGAAAATACCGTAAGATCGGTAACATATTTAGATATCTGCATTTACATAGATAAAAACAGAAAACCACAAACGACACTACACACTAAAATCACCGACACTCACAACTTAAATTTAAAATTTAAATCTTCTCACCCTAAACACCTCGAAGAGAACCTTCCCTATTCACAAGCACTTAGACCCAGAAGGATATGTTCCAACAAGGAAGAACTAAATAAACACACTCAAAATTCTGGAGCATCAATTCACAACACGTGGCTATAAAGAACATCTAATCAGGGAACAAATAAATAAAGCAATTTCTACACCTAGAGAAGACACCTTAAAGTACAAGATTAAAAATAAACCCAGCCGTATCCTTCTAGCAACCACTGTCAACCCCACTCTGTCTCCACTATCCCAGATAAACGGCGCTGGGAAATACTACATCTCAAACCAGACCTAAAAAATTGTTTGAGGAACCCGGCCACCTATCATATCGCAGACCAAAAAACTTAAATGTAATTATCGGTTGTAACCACATTTCAGAGGATAAGGTAATCCGTAATAAACCAAAAACAAAAACAACAGGATTTTCCCAACCATGTAAGAACAAAAGGAGCTTATGCTGCAACCACATTAGACGCACCAATTCGTTCACTAGATGAGTCACTAAATCTACTTTCAAAATCTACCACGATTCTAACTGTAGAAGTCATAACATAATTTACCTCCTAGAATGCACACTATGCCAGAAAGAATATGTGGGAAAATCAGAATGGCCCTTTCACTAAAGAATTAATAATTATCGCAATTAATCATACATAGAAATAAATCCAACCACAACTTCGATTTAAATAATGCCACACTTATGAAAAGAAAAAAATGTACTTAGACGGAACATTCTTGA
Organism: Acanthosepion pharaonis; assembly: GCA_903632075.3. NCBI lineage: Eukaryota > Metazoa > Mollusca > Cephalopoda > Sepiida > Sepiidae > Acanthosepion > Acanthosepion pharaonis. Next base: position 2,579,581 of record CAHIKZ030004577.1, on the reverse strand, counting down.
GAGTGACGCTATCGACTCTTTCCAAAATATAAATCTCCACTCCGGTTTTTTTCAAATATCTCCTTTCCTGAAATAAATACTCCTTTCCTCGTCCAACATATTAACTATAAAAAATAAAAATAAAACGGCTAAATTCAAAACCTATAATTTAAAATATATAATAGATAAATTCATCCCAAATTAACTTGATGCAAATAATAATTACATTATAAAAAATCATTAAGATTTGCTCACTTTTTGTTGTAACCTTGAAAAGGTTACTGGATGAGGAATAAAGAAAATGGAGGTTGGAAATGTAATGATAATCTTTATAACATCAACAAAATACAATACTCGCCAGCGGCGTGAAGTACGTAAACCACTGCTAATGGTGGACTACTTAGGCAGTATATTACCCCCACTTCCAATAGCGTCCAACGGATTTATGAGGATTGGGACATACCTATTAGTGTTCATAGCTACGGTATATAACAATTTTGTTTATTTTTAAAGTGTGAGTATTTATTCGCTTAGATATATAAAAAAAATATTCACATATTGCCTGTTGAATTAAAAAAATAAATGTGTGATTGCCAGAGTAATTTCCAGATGTTAGAATTGAAATTATGAATTCTAAACGAATTGAGGCGTTTCATGTCTGTTCATTGTGTATTTCAAGATTCACTCATTGTCAAGAATTAAACAGCACCTTCAGTAGGCACCGCAAAACATTTAAATTAAAAGATAACATCATGTTCGCATGATATTGAATAGATTTAAAACTAAAAATAGCTACCCAATCATATTTAAAATTGCATTAACATTCATCACAGTACATAAATGCTTGAAAGCGTGTCTAAGACTTATCACATGTATCTGAAACACTTCGTGTTTATCTACACACACAAACACACATAGAGGAATAAATATCTGATCGAGGTAAAGTGGCATAGTCACTCTGACACATGGTCATGACAATGGCATTAATTGAGTTTCTGTATTTCTTATCGATACTGTGTTGCAGCTTTCGTATTAATTTGGGGGTTCTAATAGTATTATGACCCTTACATTTGACTCAGTCAGTTATGCGCCATGCGTGATACACACTTAGGCGATCATGTATCTTTCGATACATGACTAGCGAGGCAGATTTTTCCCCGCAGTAGTTTGCCGTTTCTTTCTGCGGTAGACCGGCTGTCATAGAACCCGGCCTGTCCTGCTATTTACCCATAGCTGGGGATGGGGTGGAAGAAGAGGATTCATACGTTTCTCAAGTGTATTAGCACGTAAGTGAATGTAATGGATTCGACTGGAATTCGAACTCGGCTCTCGCATTCCTCAAACCGAGCCTCCTCTGCATTTGACTACTGCTCTAGAATCACCATCAGCAGCTTCCAGCTCTTTAGGAACTTTGAAAACCAATGACCGGGAAATTTTTAGGAGGCGAGCGATCTATAAATCTTAATGCTCTGTCATTAAAGTAACGATTACAGCTTGATTTTCCATTTGTTGCGATAGCTTCATGTTTGTCATCATTTTTATGAAAGGAAAAAATAAACAGAACGAGTTAAAAAAAATCCGACAATTATTTTATTTATTGTATCTATAAAAAAAAGAATGTATAAACATAAAACTGTCTTAAAATAATTGTCGGACTTTGTCCATTTCATAATAAAACATTTGTTTACATTTGGATAAAATAGATTGTACGAGAGAAAATCATGGAGAATTGTAGTTAAAAACAGGAAAAACAACCTTGCTAACCGAAACGCATCTCTGTGACTAAATCGGTAAAGAACGTCAGACTATATGACAGTTCCTTATAGGATATAAGTTCGATTCCTGTCGGAGGACGCATATTTTCTATGAAAATTTCTCGGACATTCAGGCCAGTAAATGTTGTTAATACTGTTTATTATAAACAGAGCATTTACTTAAATATTTGCATCTATAAAAAAAGAATGTATAAACATAAAAATTTCTTAAAATAATTGTCGGACATTGTCCATTTCATAATATATATATATATATATATGTAAGTAAAGGAACAAAATGAATAAAAAGACAAAAACTATTATTCGCTAACGCATTTCAACCTCTGATTTGTCTAATGCCTCCTCCAGAGGACGAAACGGGGCTATTTTTATTTCTTTGTCTTTTATTTACACTACACACACACACACACACACACACACAACATACATACATACATAGATATATATATATATATATATATATATATATATATATGTCCAGCTCTAAGTCCCCAGAGGACGTAACAAATGAATAGTTTTATGTCTTGTCTTTTTATTCACACACACACACACACACACACACACACACACACACACACACACACACACACACACATATATATATATATATATATATATATATATATATATATATAACGTCCAGCTCTTACAACATTTTACATTACTTGGCAGATCTTTTATCCCAATGTCGGATATTTAATAAAAAAAATGGTAAAATCATAATACAAAAGGAAAATGGAACTAAATTAAATCCGCTAGACCATATAACCGAAACCTACTTAAAAAAATAAGATAAAATTTTAAATTTAAGTGTTACCTTTCCTTTCGTGCGCATGTGTAGGCGCATCAAGGCAATCATCAATTTAGCCTGATGAAGTCCGAAACGCATCACACGAAAACTTTGATCACTCCATCATAGATTTTTGCCTAAAACTTTTCCTGATATATGTGTATGTGTATGTGTGCGTGCGTATGTGCATGTATGCAAAAACTAAAGAGAGAGAATATCTGTAAAAAACAAATATGATAACAAATTCAAGAAAATCTCTTTCGTTTATTAGACCTTGAATTGTGTCACGTGGCGTCTTCCATAATTTGCCGGACTTTTCAACGAACCTGATGAATATTTATGACCCTTCTTAAATTTAAAAATTTTGAAACACAACACTTTTGCTTTTGTGAATATTTGTTAGGGAATAAAATCCTTGGGTTTACCTCAAAGGACGAAACGAATCGGCTAATATAAACTTCCTTTTGTCTTTATATATATATATATATATATATATATATATATATATATATATATATATATAAAAAAGGCTTAAACACTAATATTCCATGGTCATAATTTATTCCATTGGAATCGTAAATACGATCTAATATTATCAATATATGGAAATCTTTTAGATATATTTTTCATATGTATGTATATTTTCCACTAATATTATCTATCTATATATATATATATATATTAAAATATATTAAAATTTTATCATATAGACCAAACCATTTTACTCAGTACAAAGATGTAACTTCGTTTCAGTGCATTTCAACTGCACTTCGAGGGCTGAGAACCTAAAATGTTTATAATCATTTTCGGTTCTCACCCGTCGAAGTGCAGTTGTAATGCACTGAAACGAAGTTGCATCTTTGTAGTGAGTAAAATGGTTTGGTCTATATGACCAAATTATAATAAATAAATAATTATCGCTCTACTATCGGTATCGAGCCCTCTTTTGGATTAATGCTGTGAACGTTAGAATTTATGTATTACTTTCGTTCTCATTGCATCGTATATATATATATATATATATATATATATATATATATATATATATATATATATATATATAATGCTATTTGGGTAGCAACCTTTCTTTCAACTATGTACAAATTTTCCGTAATGTCTATTTTCCCATGCACTTTCGCTCATTTCTCTAAGCATTTTCAAGGTTGTTGAATGTTAATATCTATTCATTGTTGTCTGATTAAGATGTTGCGTGATGCATATGCATTAGTAGTGTTTATACCGCACCCCGAGGAACGTGGTTTGAATTCGAGTTGGCGTCTTACTATGTCTTTTGACACATTAATTCCCTTGCTAAATAAGGTGATATAAATACAGACTGCTACATATTTTATGTAGAAGGTTTCTCCGACAGCTATATCTTTTCGATAACGGGATTTATGAAGGATGATCGTGTTATCAAATAGAATTTTCCTTATGGGCTCTTGTAAGTTGTGGGTGGCTATATGCCTTTTTTTATGGCGCTTTGGCCACATAAGTAACATGTGAGACGTCTGCTCAAGTAGGTGGTGGTATGACTGATATAACTAATTGATTTATGACAAGAAACAGTCATATAATGGGCATTTAAATTGATAAACTGTAGTGATCATCTCTAGTTTTGATTTAATAGGGTTATTTTGTTTATATATTTGTTTATATATATATATATATATATATATATATATATATATATATATATACACATACACACACACACAGTAGGTAGGCTTTCCTACCGCCCGGTCAACACTCCTCCCCCTTCTCTTGGACATGAGTAGAGGCTTACGCCTTGTTTCTTGTTTAGGAAGGGGTTTCCGGTACTCTCTCTCTCTCTCTCTCTCTCTTTCTCACTGGCCTCTGTATCTCCAATTGCCTTGATCTATCCATTACCCTTCTCCTCATCCTTTCTTCTATTACTCCTATCTGAACTTGCTCCAAATTTTCTGTAACCCCTTGCGTCCTAGTGGCTTTCCGCCTTGCTTGAGGTGAAACGCTTAAAATATATATATATATATATATATATATATATATATATATATATATATATTTAATCCCAAGCAAGGTGGGATGCCACTAGTAGGATGAAGAGAAGGCCAAGGGATAGTTCAGGGCATCTGGTGATGTCGATTGACATTACATTTGAATAGTTAGGAGATTATAGCTATCAGAGAAACAAGTAATAGGATGGTTGATTTGTAGATTTGAAAGACGGACTCAGGCGAGAAGCACTTTTTGGCGCGACTCAGGGAACCAACTTTCCTTGCGGTGGGGTGTGAAAATATTTTACCGTAAAAAACAAAATTACCGCAGCATGAGAATATATATGATCTGTTATAATAATGGCACCGAGCTCTCGGTGAATCAGTTTTAATATTTGTTATTACCAGGATCCATCTTTGTCAAAATATTTTATCCTTTTTTTTCGATTCTTATCCTCTTTTTTGCCCTTTCATTTTATTTTTATTATCTCCTTGCCTTCTCACTCCCTACCCTTCTAGGCAAATCTATCAACACTGACCATATAAGGGACGTCTTTCCCACCCTAAATCCTAAAGGCCTCTTCCCCAAGTTCAAAATCACACTCCTCCACCTTCCAAACTGATAAAGACAAAACAGACTAATGCGTTCAATCCGATCATTTCCCAAAAACGTTTCACAGGCGAGGAATAAAGCAGGGATAAGATTTATACTAATAATACCATCCACAACGAGTTCACACCAGCACCCCCCACCCCCACCGAAAAAAAAACACATCGTTGGTGAGTCTTTCTCTGTTGATTTCTCGCACTGCTGATGAAGGACACAGGCATGCCCGAAAATTCCAGACTAATAACATTAATCTCCGTGCTTTATTTCTATCTGGTGATTAACAATTAATATATAATAATTTTCGTACTTATCACATTGGTACCTTTTAGTTTTCCCTTGTTTTATTAACCAACCTATCTATTTTAAATAATACAAGAAGCACCAGTGGACTGTTCTCATCTCTCTCTCTCTATCTATATATATATATATATATATATATATATATATATATATATATATATGTGTGTGTGTATATATATATATATATATATATATATATATATTGATGCATGTTTGATTAAATACTGTAGAGAAGTTTTGCCTATTTGTTTTATGTAAATTCTTTTCATAACGTCTGATAAGCTTAATAACATTATCATTAAACGAAGAAAGAAAATCAAAATATTGATACATATTTTTCAATCCTATCTAAACTTTCGGCTTACATAAGCAATTATCAAAGATGAATTATCAAAAAATATGCATCTATGTATCAATATGGTGATTTTCTTTCGTCTTTTAATGGTAATGTTATTAAGCTTATAAAACAAATAGGCAAAACTTGTCTATATTATTTAATGAAACATGCATCAATAAAAAATGGTGCCTAATTACACACACACACAAACACACACTATATATATATATATATATATATATATATATATATATATATATATATATAAAAACCTAGTGAGCCAGACAAGCCTACCCAGGTTTCACCTAAGTGGATCGTCAGGAAAGCCGGCTTATCTATCTCTCTCTCTCTTTCTCTCTCTCTCTCTATCTCTCTCTCTCTCTCTCTCTCTCTCTCTCTCTCTATATATATATATATATATATATATATATGAATCTTTGCACAAATGATTGGTGGCTTGATGCGAGACCACGTAGTTACCTATTGAGATGCAAACCACATGAAAGTCGTCTGTAATTGGCCGGGATGTCAAAAGCAATCAGCGGCATGTCATGCCGAACTTATCTTAAGACAAATGCCGTCACCTACATTGAGGTCCTGGACACTGCTCACATCACAAAAATGTAGCCACCCTGGTTCCCTTGATTCGAACCCCATTTCTCTCTAGTTATTATATCAAGTTAAAAGAAAATGAAATGCTTTATCTTCGAATTGAGGTCGTCGGATGTGAGGCGTTCAGCCCACGTTTGTCCAAGTCATCGTTACGATCTATATACCCGAAAGTAAAACCTACAGTAATGAAATAAGAATTTTGGCACTGCCAATATTCAAGATCTCCGGTTGAATATTACAATTAAGAAATATTAATGTTTATAGATTTACAAACAAGATTAATGGTTTAAATGAAATATTAATTTAAATGCATAGATCTGAGAAAAGTAACCTGGCATTTACCATTGAAAAGTACCTCCAATCATTGGTTAACTGGGGCAAGAAATGGCTTATAGATTTTAACGCCTCAAAAACAAAACTGGTTTCATTTAACCCCCACATAGAACCTGTTCTGCCTGCCATCAACAACGCTGACGCTATACTCCAGGAGAGCAACATACTAGGCTTTGAAATGGAGCGACTATATTGAATCAATAGCTGAATCTACTGCAAGGAAAGTGCCAGAAAATGTTTCTCATCGGTATCCTCTTTGCATATTTAAATCATCTGTCATTCGTCCATGCATTTAATCTTGTTGATATATATATTGTGGTGTTCCTGTTGTGCATCTAAAGATTCTTGACAAAATCGAAAATGTAATCGATTCTCATTTGGCATCTTAACGTCACTTTCTCACCGACGTGACATGGCTTCCCTCTGTCTTTTCTACAACTATTTTCATGGCTACGCCTCTTATCACCTATTTTTCCCTGGTGTCCCGACTGCATGAATTTAAGCTTGCTACTAGATTGGCATCTAGATCCCATCCGTTTACTGTTTTTTCGAACTTTCTACATGTAGAAATCCCCTCCGTTCCCTTGCTTCCCTGATAACTACAATCTTCAAAAATTTAGTTGCAACGTCAATCACCACCTTCTGTCTTTTGAACACCGTCCAGCTTTTATCCTTTCCTCATCTTCCCTTTTCTCAGTGTTCTATTTCGCTTTCATTCCCTGATAACTTCTGCGTACTAGTGGCATTACCACCATGCTTGTAGTGAAATGATTAAAAAAGTGAGTATCTTTTGATATATATATATATATATATATATATATATATATATATATATGCATATGAGATGAGATGGAAAACATAAAAAATATAACAACTCACCCACCTCCACCCGCTGACTGTACATTTTTATGTAGCGTGGATCTGGCATTTAATTGGTTAATCAAGACATACCCACAAGTCTATTTTTAATTCTGACCTTATGTCCCCCTCCCTTCAACTTTCGGAAAAGAGGTAAAACTTTGTTTTTAAATTTCCTTAAAAATCATTTTAATCACCAGTTACTCACAATTGCCTGAAGAAGTAGAATCAAAGGATTGAAACACGAAAGCCTTTGTGTAGCGATTTCAAAATGTCTTATAATAAAAATATATATTTATCCTCTCGAAATAAGTCGAGAGGAAGGGGTGATTTTATAAACAGTGGCTGCTGCTGATTCAATGCTCTTGAACTAGAATCGAGCTCTCCTAGCCACTGACATCTTTCGTATATTAAAAACGTTACAATTTTCATTTCGCTCTGCCGTGCGACGATAGCTTTGGTGTAGAATCTCTGACTGATGCAAAATCGGTCGGGTTTCGATCCCGGCTTGAAATAATCGGATGTTTAGTCACACTGATGAGCTGTGATATAGCGAAACAGTTTTTCATATGTGGATGAATCTACTACTACTACTACTACACACACACATATATATATATATATAGAGAGAGAGAGAGTAAAGATAACAACTCTGTTGGTATGTAATCCAGATGGAACCTAGTAATATAAAACTGATCAGCAAAAGGAGCTCCCCAAAATAGGTTATTCCGCATATGAGGTATTTTTAGATTCTATTGTTTATTAAATATTGTTTATTAATTCAAGGCATTCAGATTACTAACACAAAAACAAAGAATGTCTCATATCGAGAATATTTAACATTGAAAAACATACGGAAAAAATTAATTATTTTTAATAATATGTGGAAATCTCCGCCTTTTACCTGAAGACGGTCACGAGAACAGAAACTCGTGTAGTAAAATTATGGAAAATAAAGCATGATATTTTTTTATAAAAAAAATACATTACAACCAAAAAAGCGGCACCTCTCTTTCTCTCTCTCTCTCTCTCTCTATCTATCTATATATATATATATATATATGCTGGTTTGTTTGAAGACATAACTATACGTATGTATATTTGTGTGTTTAATCAGCTATGTTGTCCTTACTCCCAAGTAACCTGTGTTTTCCAAAATTAACGAACCAGATTGCAAATAAAAGTTGAACTGAGTTCAAGCCCGGGAGAAATGCAATCAATGTTTTGCTTAATTAGTGAAAGACTTCAATTTGGAGACAGATGCTACTTGGTGAAGCAGTTTAATTATGGATAGAGACCCGAGGCAAAAACGTACAGACTCTTGATGTAAAACTGAATTTGAGTTTAGAGAAAAGGTGGTGGCGGTGGGTGGGGTATTGGACGGCGGAAAAGAAAGCGAGATTTCGTAGTTGAGTAAATATTCATCACAGATCAAAAATGCATTGGTGAAACCATGTGTCTGGCTCAGTGCTAGTTCCATCCACGGGGAGAAGATATCTGAGGAGGTTCTTAAAATATGCTGTTTTTCTTTTAATTAATTCCAATTAATTTCTCTGATTCTTGCTTTTCTAATTTAGCATTTATTCAGAACTTATTAACTTCACACACATGAACACATGCACACACAAACACGCTCTCTCTCACTCTCACTCCCTCACAGACACACACACACATATATATATATATAAATATTGAGAGAGAGAGAGAGAGAGAGAGAGAGAGAGAGAGACCATTTTGAAGTGGTGCAATGGTTAACAAGTTTGTCTAATTAAGACTGAGTCGTGTGCCCCATACTTTCGACCTTGTGCGACATCTAAGGTGCGCTTAGAACATCGCTATTTGGGCACCTCGTCGTGGTGTAATTGTTAGGAAACCTGTGTTGCTGGATCGTTTATGACTGAGTAGTGAGTTCGATCCTCATTGGGTACCGCGAACATTAGTCCTTGTGTCACATCTAAGCTGCCCTTAGAAAATCACTTTTTTGGAACCTCAAAGCGGTGTAAGGATTAACAAGGTTTTCTCGCTTGAACAATTACAACAGTGTAGTCAGTTCGAACCTCACTGGGTGTCCTATGCTTTTATCCTTTTGCCACATCTGAGCTATGCTTGAAAATTACCATATATATATATATATATATATATATATATATATATATATATAGACAGATAGATAGATAGATAGATAGATAGAGGGGGAGGGAGAGAAAGAGAGAGAGAAAGAATTAGTATAAGTAAAAGTTTTGTCGCTTTGCTGATTGACTCCAGAGTTTTCTGAACGTGTCGAATTTTGTGATTATTTGTCCTTCCCGATGTGTTTTTTATGATTTTTTGTCACTTTACACTCACACCTTAACTTGTTTTAAACTTTATGTTCACTCTTTAATCCTTTTCCACCATTTTTCCTTATATATATATATATATATATATAATCGTTTATATATAATCGTTTAACTTTCTATATTCATCTCCTTAAGTGTCCGAGTTTTGAGAAAGAAAATCCTTTAGAATGGGCAGAAAATAAATGAATGAAATTGTTTTTATTCATGTGTTCTCCAGGTCGACAGCATGTAATAAATTTAGGTATTTAATAAAGTTATAAGTTATTGACATTCGGAAAAACTTTAATGAAAGTATGTTTGGATAAAATCAATTCTTCCATCAATGCTTCTAGACGCATCTATATATAATGAATTCGCCGTGAGCGACGATGACTTCTTCAACATGAGGCCTGAAACGTTGACATACCCAAATCCGATTATCTTTATCTATTTTGGACATTGGCGGACTTCAGAGATTGTATGGATGCAAAAGGGCGTGAATTGACTTCCCTCTCCACTATGCCCAATACGTAATACTCCATTCAGATTCAGGTTTCGTGAGATAAGGGGGTCATATTTTGGGGGTTGGCTTGATCATGGAGATTGTAAGTCATCCATTATTGGGTCGTTTTACCTTTATGAGACGGTGCAAAGGCTTGTTGGTAGCTGTACGGTCTTCCCTTGCTCACGCTCCCTCTACAAGACCTAACGACCCTCTCCAACACCTTACAGCCAGTAGCATTGGCCCTTAAGTCGTGAGGTAAGAAGTAAGGAGATATGATAACTCCATTGTTGCTCACGACTCCCGAAACTATCACAGTTGCCGGAAACTTTGTGCGCATGACCTGTGGGACGTTCTTAGGGTCGCTGAATAACAATTTGTCAAAGGTTCCGTTAACCTTTGGATCCTGATCAAATTTTTTCTCAATCAGAGTAAAAAAACAAAGTATTCCAGGCTGTTGATGTTTCAATTTCCTCAGCAAGCGCTTTACACGGATCTGATGATTATCATTTGTCTTTTGAAGACATGAATTGCCCTCTTCGGATGACTTGTATCGAAGATCCTCATGCACAATTCCTCTGACAGAACGCCTTGAAATCCTGAGTTCCTTGGCAAATGCGCTAATTGATTTTTCCGGCGTACTTATCGATACTTTTCTGTATCTTTCGTATAGATATGGGTGTTTTGATAGTATTACGACACTTGGCATGCGTTTTGCATTTTACTATCAACGTCAGCAGCTACAGGCTCTTTGTGAATTTTGACAACCAATGAACGCGCAGATTTCACGAAGCGAGCGATCTATAAATCGTTATGCTTTGCCATTAACGTAATGATTACAGCGTGCTTTTTATATTTACCGTGCCTTTTCATTTATTTTCATTTGCCGAATTAGCTTGATGTTTTGTCTTCATTTACCTGAAAAGAAATAATAATCAGAACAATTTTTGAAAAAAAAGATAGAGCTATTAAAATAACCAGATTAATAGAATACCAACCTACTATGTCTACTGACCGTACAAAAGGTAAAAACATCACATATCCTCCTACTACACAGACACACATACACAATTACGAATACACGTTACCATCCGACACCTGCTAAGACATATTAAAACTTTTTACAAACTTAAATAAATATAGAATTATCTATGGTTTTAATGCATCTGATACATGACTAATGATGGATGATAGTTTTGTTTCCATTTGAAATCATCGATTTTAGACATCATAAATGGATATCGAATATTTGTGAATTGGCGCTAAAAAATCTCAAACAAAGAACCGTAACAAATAACAGAAACCATATCCCTTGAGGACTACCGACAGCAGCAACAACTAAAATGGATAGCACATGTAACTTGAGGAGCGAGTAAGGACCTAATCAAGATGGTAATATTTCACACGACTTCAGATAGAAAGTTCGGAACGAAACCCCCATCAATACTGGAAAGAGAGATAAAAGTGACTGGACAAAAGAAACCGGTTTTAGGGTAATTGCTAATATTGGGGAAATGGCTGATATTACCATAAATATTTCATCGACTATTCATAGACAGGAGCAATATTAACGAATGTGTCCACAGCTATTCATAGACAGGGGCAATATTAACGAATGTGTTCCCCAGCTATTCATAGACAGGGGCAATATTAACGAATGTGTTCCCCAGCTATTCATAGACAGGGGCAATATTAACGAATGTATCCCCCAGCTATTCATAGACAGGGGAATGTATCAATATAAACAATATAAACGAATGTGTCCCCAGCTATTCATAGACAGGCACAATATTAACGAATGTGTCCCCCAGCTATTCATAGACAGGGGCAATATTAACGAATGTGTTCCCCAGCTATTCATAGACAGGGGCAATATTAACGAATGTGTTCCCCAGCTATTCATAGACAGGCACAATATTAACGAATGTGTCCCCCAGCTATTCATAGACAGGCACAATATTAACGAATGTGTCCCCCATCTATTCATAGACAGGCACAATATTAACGAATGTGTCCCCCAGCTCTTCATAGATAGGGGCAATATTAACGAATGTGTTCCCCAGCTATTAATAGACAGGGGCATATTTAACGAATGTGCCCCCCAGCTATTCATAGACAGGGGCAATATTAACGAATGTGTTCCCCAGCTATTCATAGACAGGGGCATATTTAACGAATGTGCCCCCCAGCTATTTATAGACAGGGGCAATATTAACGAATGTGTCCCCAGCTACTCACTAATTCATAAAGACGGAGCGGATATGGATCAGGTCTTCATCTGGGCAAATTCTTGACGAAAACATCATTCGGTTTTGAGTTGTATCTGCATATAAGTCAATGTAATCGACTGGATTTGGAACTCGGCTCTCCGATTCCTTAATCCGAGCCAACGTGCCCCCGTTGTCGTCTTGCGCTAAGGGGAAGTACGCTTAATGCGTTATTAATTAGAGGATCTAGTTTAAGATTTAGGAAGTCTTTTTTTTTTGGAGGGAATCGGAGAATTTTTTTAATATTATAATTAAAATCAAATGCCATGGGAAGTCATGTTTTTTTATTTGTTTTGTTTTTGGAGACCAAAATAATGTGTGAGAAAGCTATTTTTTTATGGATTCCTTGATTATTTTTAGGGAGTAGTTTCTATTGCGAAATTGCTAAATCAGCGAGCATACTTGAATATTTTATCCCTTCGGGTCCAAAGAAATACTTTTGTCACTTAAGAATTTGGCTATAAATTATGGATTCTTTTAGATCGTTTCGGTGAAAGCTGTCAAATATCAGCGACTGTCTATGGATTTGTATATACGAGGTCTGATAAAAAAATATCGGCACTGTTGCCATGGTAACGGAGATAAAGTAAGCAGAGCGAATCCTCTTGGAAAAGAGGGATATTGAACTCTGTCTCGCATACACACTAAGTTATAACCTACTCGTCCGCTTACGTTGTTTATAGCAGTACTTGGAAGGAAAGCGTGTAGCGTGTGGTCAACTCACCACATCACAGAGGTTCCATCAGTGACCATGGTTTATGCAGCAATTTTTGGTCAAGCACATAATTCCCCAGGTCTTACGACTACCATATTCCTCGGATCTCGTCTTTTCCCTCTTTTTCCTCTTTAGAAATAAAAAAAAAAGCAAGATTTCTATACGTCGAGGAAATCCAAGAGAATATGACAAAGTTTCTGCTCGCTCTCTCAAAAATGAATTCCAGGAATGCTTCCATCAATGAAAACAATTCTGGATAAAGTACATGGCATCAGGCGGGAACTACTTCGAAGGATATTAAATACAGATTTGGTACGTATTGTAGTTTTATTTCTATGGTACTAGTCCTGATATGTTCTGACAGACATCGTATACATCCATACAAATACAAGGGGAACCAAAAGGAGGATAGTAAATAATAACATTTATATTGAGATGACATATTAATATAATTATTTTTTGATACATAATTATTAAATATACAATTATATTTTATATATATATATATATATATATATATATATATATATATATATATATATATATATATAAATAGCAAAGGACTGAACATTTTATTAAGGCAGGTGTCCAAAGTACTGACCATCATATAACTTTGAAGTCTATCTTCCACGCTTCGACAACCATTTTTGCACAATTATTTTTATGTATTACTTTCTTGAAATGCATCTCTGATGGAATTCATATATATATATATATATATATATATATATATATATATATATATTGATATTGATATGAGTTTGTAACGCTGGGTTTCATGCTTTTGCGATCGTCAGACAAACCCAGGGCCACAAACTCACATCAATCCAACCAAATATGTTAGCTCTATCTCTGATATTGAGCGCTTTCTAATAAGTACCGCGCATATAATATATAAATAATATTTATGATATATATATAAATATATATATATATATATATATATATATATATATATATATATATATATATACACGCACACACACACACACACATATATATATATATATATATATATATATATATATATATATATATATATATATATATATAAAAACCAGGTTGTCAGTGACTGGCCACTGCTATAAGACTCTAAAATTTTTTAGAACTGCTTTTTATAACTATATATTCTTTATATATATATATATATATATATATATATATATATATATATATATATGTGTGTGTGTAAAAATTGCAAATATCATTTCTTTTGAAAATCCCTTGATACGTCCATATCAGAACAGCTATCAACGATAAATGGTTATAAATAACTGCATGAGTGTTAATTGAAACAAACCCCGAATGTATTGTGGTAAGTTCTTTCGACCGACTCATATAGGTCACTTGTGCAGAAGAAAGAAGATTTTGTTTCATGGCGCTGGTATTTATAAGTATGGAGGCACGATGGAGCAATGGATAGCGTCTCGGATTGGGGATAGAATGATCGGTGTTCGAATTCCATTAGACTTCATTTCATGTACTTATGTGCTAACATCACTGGGAAAGGTATACATGTTTCTCTTCTCCCACGAAATATGAGTAAATCGCAGGACAGACTGTTTCTTATAGCTTTGTTTGGCAACTTGACTAAAAGAAAGAAAAAACTGAATTCAAGCCAGCGTGGAAGAGTTGGACTCCGTCAGGCTATCCAGCTACTGCGGATGTAGTACATTTGTCTTTACAGTCTTGATTGGCTACGGCAGTCGTGATTCATTAGAAAACTAAAGACTAGGTCCCATTTAGGACGAATCAAGGTCGAATTGTATGAAAATTGGCTCTAAAGATTACATTGGGCCATTTGCACATGGATGATAGGTTTACTTCAATTTGAAATTATAAATTTAAATTTTCACAAATGGATATCGAATTGAATATTAATTATATTTTCCCCAAGTCATTCATAAACAGTGTATAATAATAAATAATGAATCTGTCTCCAGAAACTCACTATTATGTAAAGAGGTAGTGAATAAAGATTAGGGTGTAATCTGGGCAAATTCTAGATGAAACAATCACTTGATTTTGAGTTGTCTGTCCATATCTTACAGAAAAGCGGTCATGTCTGGAATTTGACCTTTTGAGGTAACAAATCTTTCGGTACGTACGAAACTTTCATCTTTTATAAGTGCTTCATTATTTCTTTTTTCCAGATTTCCTTTTACTATTGTTCTTTCTTTCTTTCTTTTTTCTTTCTTTCTTTCTTTTTTCTTTCTTTCTATGTTTGGTTGTTTCTTTTTCCTTTCTTTTGACGTCTAGTTTCTCTTCATTTAATTCGTTATTTTTATATTTCTTTCTTTCTCTCTTTCTTTCTACATTGTTGTGTTTCTTTTTACGTCACTTATTTTCATTTCATTCTTTCTTTTTCACTTCTTTTTTTCCATTTCTTTCTTTTACGTCGCTTTTCTTCAATATTATTTCTTTGAAACTGCGGTTTTCTTCTCTATCATTTCTTTGAACGATTCTTTATTTTGCTTTCCTTTTTCCTTTTGAATTCTCGTTTCTCATTGTCTTCTTTCTTTTACATCTCTTTTCTTTCTTTTCTTCTTAATTTCTTTTTCTTCTTTCTTTTACATTTTTCGCTCCTAATTCTTCTTTATTCCTTACAAGGATTTCTTCCCTTTTTCCTTTTACTTTTCTTCTTTTTCGCTCAACGTTCCTTCCTTCCTTCCTTCCTTCCTTCCTTCCTTCCTTCCTTCCTTCCTTCCTTCCTTCCTTTTTCGGCTTTTATCTAATTTGTTTACTACCCCATTTTTCTTTGAATTTTCATCTTTCTACTCCCAGGACCTTTTCTTTCATGGTCTGATTTCAAGCGCGCGCGCACACACACACACACACACACACACACACACACACACACACACACACACACACACACACACACACACACACACACAACTCCCCGACCCAAATCTCCATTTGTTATTTTGTTCTTCAGAAATAACAATTTCTTTGTCGATGTGCTAAAGGAGAAAACAAGTTTTTTCCCGCCAACTATGTCAGTAACATAGTCAAACTAAGTGAGAAATTGGTACTGGTTCCCCGTCCCTTCCTAGACTGCATTTAGATGAGCAGGAAATAATTTTATTCACCTACCTATCTGTCTGACTCTGGGAGGGGTATGATAAAATACTGAAAATTGCCATCACGGAAAAAAAAAAAGATTTAGAAAAGAAAAATATACTGATGATACAAATAATAATAATAATAATGATAACAACAACAACAACAACAACAATAACAATAATAATAATAATAATAACTGAGAGAAACACCCCCATGAAAGTTATCGAGAAATTATCCAAATACAAGGACCTGTATATCGAGATTAACAGGATGTGAGGAATGAAGACTGAGACTGTACCAATAGTCATCAGAGCACTGGGCCTTGTGAGAAAAGGAATGGACAATTTTACTAACAGTGTCCCAGGTAGCATCAACATATACGTTGCCCAGAAGATCGCCCTACTAGGATCATCACATATGCTAAGAAAAATGCTATCCATTGAATGACTGTTCTCCTATAGGGACTAAGGACCATAATTTGGACCCACGTCGATAGGATACGAAGCAGGAAACATAAAATACGTAATTAATAATAATAATAATAATAAGAAGAAGAAGAAGAAGAAGAAGAAGAAGAAGACTGATTTCTTTTTTTGCAGCTTATGAAACATTTGGGAAAAGAGGTGTGTTCATATATTTCCGAAGAGTATTTGTGTTTAATTGGATATAACGAAACCGACTAGAATTGGAACATTGCTCTCTGATTTCAAATTTAGAGCCGTTATCCATTACACCTTCCACACATCCAAGCTTACAGCACGTTGTATTCTCAAGTGGACATCCATCAAAGTACTGACCAGGCTCGCTCTTGCTTACCTATGGTGATCGTACAGGAACGGATGTTTCAACGCGATACGACCGTAAGCAAAGAAGAACATCGTGAAAGCGGAGCAGGCGAAAATGCATAAGTAAAAGTTTCTTTATGTTAAGATGAAATTCATCAAGGAAGGCATTGTATTTTTTTTAACCCAAAATAACTTTCGACCTTTTCTAAGATCATCTTCAGGGCTAAATTACAAAGACAAACATATTACAGCATCCATAAAATCTGTATTCCTTTGTCATAGTGATTTTAATATATATAAGACATTTTTATGTTTATACATTCTTTTTATAGATACAAATATTTAAGAAAATGCTCTGTTTATAACAAACAGTATTAACGACATTTACCGGTCTGAATGTCCGAGAAATGTTCATAGGAAATATTCGTCTTCCGACAGGATTCGAACCTGTATCCTATACAGAATCGTCATTTAGCCTGTCGCGCTCTTAACCGATCGAGCCACAGAGAATCGTTCAATTGGCACGGTCGAATTTACTGCTTTTAAACTTCAGTCTTCCATAATTCTTTCACGTACATTCATATCTGCTCATGGCGCATCCATATGTAAACAAAGACGTCACAAATATATATATATATATATATATATATATATATATGTATGTGTGTGTGTGTGTTTGTGTGTGTGTGTGTGTGTGTGTGTGTGTGTGTGTGTGTACTTCACAGAATTAACCTGTAGAAAAAGACAGTCTGTATAAAAGAAAAAAAGACAATAGGAAAACTGTTGTTTTGGCCGACACGTTTCGTCCAGTGTGGACTTTTTCAAGGCAAAAAATAAAATGAATTTAATGAAACAAAGTATCTATAAACAGCAAACAAAATGTCGTTAGCAAGTAGAAGAATTTAGAAACGCTATTGTATATTCAAATGGTCAACTGAAAATTTACGTTAATTACTTTATGTTTGAAGAGAATATTTTCGCGTGTAGGGATGTTGTTTGTATTGTTTAAATTGACATCATTTACTTAACCAATGAAAAACAAGCAACACAAAAAAAAAAAAAAATACCATAATAGTTTTCTCCTCCATATTTAATTTCTGGCAAGTCTTAAATAAAAGCGAAACATGTTAAATTTATAAACGTTTCCTATTTCTTCCATATCCTATCAGCTTATTCTAATTCACTTTTGATTCCAATTCATCTTTATATATATTACTGAATTTGATAACTGAGAAATCCATACAGTTTACCGCTGATGAGGTTTTTTTTATTGAGGTGTTGAGTAGCCATATTGTTGTATATAATATATATCAATAATATTATATTATTGATGAGTTTGCTGATGACAAGAACGACGCTAATTGGTCGATACTGTGTCACCATTGATGAAATCTTTTCAAGGTTTTTATTTGACATGATGTTGTTATACAATCCATGTCTCGGGACAATACAGGAGAGAAGTCAGGATACACGACCCTCATCTTAGTGTCAAGTGTCAGACAAATCATTCGACACTGTTTACGTACCAGAAGATCTGAAAACATTACGTGATCAACTAAAGTTTACCAGCTCCGTTTTAAAGCAATTAATACAAAGTATATTAAAACCAATGATTGTATTGTATATATATATATATATATATATATATATATATATATAGTTTTAGCCGACGCGTTTCGCCCGATGTGGACTTTTTCAAGGCAAAAAATGGAATAAATTTATTGAAGCAAATATCTATAAACAACAAAATGTTGTTAGAGATTTTGTATTCTTCTATTTGCTAACGACAAACGTATATAACGACAAATATATATATATATATATATATATATATATATATATATATATATATATATATATATATATATATATAATCATACCACGAGCTGAGCTAAGCCTTGTGAATGAAATTGGATCAGCGGAACTCTTTGCGGAGCTGCCGATGGTTGTGCTAGCACGAAGTCACAAGTCATCGTGATCGAGGTTCTGATCGTGCTGGCCTTTAAAATAATAATAATAATAATAATAATATATATATATATATATATATATATATATATATATATATATATATATATATATATATGATTTGGGATCAATTATAGATCAAATATAGATCGGAATCCGACAGAATACGATAAAGAACAAATAGTAAACGTTTATCAATCTAACATGTTTCACTTTTATTAAAAATTTCTCTGATGATGCTTTAATAAAAGTGAAACATGTTAGATTGATAAGTATTTCTTATTTGTCCTTTATCTTGTCGTATATTTGTAGATTTAAATGGATTGGTAGTGACTTCAGAACTTGGCGACCTGTAGTACAATACCTAATCGTAACGTGTTTATATTCTAACACCAATTACTCAGAATAGCAAGTTAGAGACAGACAGACAAATCACAACATTACGCACGAACACATCCACTTTCACAGATACACGCTTATTGCCCCGGTGAGCCATAGTGACTCACTTCTTGTCAAATCTTCCTCCTGAGTTAAATCTCAACTCTCTTCGCTGTCAAGGTATTTGACCTTTGTACCTAACGCTGTCTGTCCTTAGGTGGTTGAATTGGCTCACGGTTGTCGTATATTTGCAAGAGTACTTTAACACTTTTAGTTACTGTCAAGTTGCCGCAAGAGCATGTTCTAGATGTCAGATATAATTGCTTTTGTAGACCTTCTGACAAATTGAGCAAAATAGTAACTGGTATCTTTTGCACGGAAGACTTTTAATTGTGTCATCATCTCGATCACAATTAATTCTCCATATTATCCATCTCCAAGTTATAAGGATGTGCGGGTGGTGTAATGGAGAGAGTTTCAAAATCGGATAACCAAGTTCGATCTCCAATCGATCTCTTTACGCTTTTATGTAAATAACCTTGGCAAAGGCATGAAACCGTTTGTCCTTCCCGTCTATGTGTAGGAATTTTTTCTACAAAAAAATCTAAATTCAATATTCACTTGCAAACATAATTAATCCTATAATCCGAAAGGTATGTTTAAGTTTTAAATAACCTCCAAGAGGTTGATAAACTGCAAAATACTAGTTTGTAATATAAGAATAATTTAACGTCAGTCTTTACAACTTTATTTTCTTCCTTCTTTTGAAGGCCAGGTAGTACATACAACAATCGAAAATTAATAAAAATGTCGTGACGTTTCAAATTTACTGCAATAAAAAAATTATAAATTTAAACGTTTATGTTGCTCGGGAAGTAATTACTTATTTCACTGTCGTGAATTATGAATCAAAAGAACAGAGTTCGAATGGTAGGAACGTGTCTAGAATTAGTGAGGCGTTTAAAATGCATTTTAGAGTTTCATTAAAACACCTTTCAAAGAGGGAATTTAGGTTTCTCATATGCTTTTACTTGGTAGCCAAACACAGTGTTCCACTATCTGCAACAGTTTTTTTAAAATGGGATACCAACCTTTCGTTTTTGCATCTCCTTGTTACAAATGGGTTTTGCATGTAAACAGACAATAGAAAAGACATTATTTGTCAAAAATAAGAAAACAGTGACATATTTAAGGTCGTTTTGTGGTGAATTATGAGCCATCCAACCAAAGCAGAGCCAAGTTCGAATGGTTGAAAACTGTGTCCCTTATTTGTCATCTTTTTACCAGATCATTTGGAGTGCATTTCAAAGTTTAAATGAAGACAGTTTGAAAGAGGAATTTTTTTTTAATGACCTTTCTTGTGGGTACCGGAAACAAGGTTTTATCATTTGGAGTTTTTTTTTTTTTTTTTTTTTTTTTTTTTATTTAACCAAGAATGCCAAACTTTCATTATAGCATCATTGGTGATGAAAAATGAGTTTTGCATGTCAACACAAAATTAAAGGACAGTAGTTATAACAAAATTTGAAAGCAGTACTACCACCAAGACCAGCACTTCTTCCAAAGAAGTTTTTGTTTTGTTCCTGGTTTTGTCGTCCGTTGAAACATAAAAGAACCATCATTGTGGACTTTTATTGCTAGCAACTTGATCGATCAAACCAAGTAGTACATAAAAAGGGTCTGGCTTTGGTAAACCTTCCTGACGCCATAAATTCCCAAGTTGGCATCTAGGCGGATAACACCACAATTTACTCCTGCCTCAAAAACAAATCTAGTGCCGCTGACAAAACTAACCTGGCCGCTTGTCTTGAAATGGACCTCCAATCGGTTGTTAATTGGGGCAAGAATTGGCTGCTCTCTATTAATCCCCATCCTTCCCTGCTCCCCATTAGAATGTCTGATGCTCAACTTCTTGAGAGCAACCCTCTGCGTCTGCTCGTTCTCACGTTGACTGCTGACCTGAGATGGAACAAATACATTTAGTCAATTGCTTCGTCCACCGCAGGGAAAGTTGGCTCCCTGTGTCGCACCAGGAAATTTTTCTCCCCGGAATCGATACTTCAAATATACAAATCAACCATTCGCCCTTGCATGGAGTATTGCTGCCATATATGGTCTGGTGCACCTTCTGTTTACCTCGGAGTTCTTGACAAGATCTAGAGGCGGATATGTAATATAATTGGCCCTAATCTGGCGTCTGGTCTACAGTCACTCTCTCACAGACGCGCCGTCGCCTCTCTCTGTCTTTTTTTACAAATACTTTCATGGTAATTGCTCCGATGAGCTGCTTTCACTGGTTCCCCAAACTCCATGAATTCAAGGGCCCTACGAGGCTGGCATCCCGCTCTCACCCTTTCACTGTAGAAACTTTTAAATGTAGCCGTCTCTTCTACTCCAATAGCTTCATATCTCGCACCTCTCGCCTGTGGAACACCCTTCCCTATTACTGTTTCCCTGAGAGCTATAATCTTCAAATATTCAAATGTAATGTCAATCGACATAACCAGTTACCTTGATCTATCCACTATCCTTCTACTCATCCTTTCTTCTATCACTCCTATCTGCTCTCGCTCCAAATCTTCTGCAACCCCCTGCATCCTTGTGGCTTCCCGCCTTGCTCGGGGCGTAATGCGTAAAAAAAAAAAAATAAATAAAAAAATAAAAAAGGGATTATTCAATGTTAGACTGCAAAAAAAAAAAATAATAATCTAAGACAAAAAAAAAACATCGTTAAGATAGGCGTTTCTTTCATATTCTCCATACGCACAAGATTTAGGACATACAAATTTTCATTTGATTTAATTACGAGAATATTTCAGAACTGGCTGTACATGTAGAAAGCCAGAAGTCGAAAATAGTCTTTCAAACCTTTTTTTTAACATATTTCTTTAAGCATTTTTGTTCCGCTGCAGTCACTGAAAATGAAGCTATTGACATTTTTGATAAACAAGATTTATATTAATGTAACATATATATATATATATATATATATATATATATATATATTTATATATATATATATATATAAAAAGAAATATAATGTAGTGGTTCCAACGAGAGAAAAGTATGTATATTAAAAAGAAGAGAAGAGAGGTGCCGCTAACGCTTTTGGTTGTAATGTGGATTTATTTAGAAATATATTATGCTTTGTTTTACATAATTTTACGACGCGTGTTTCAGGTCTCGGGACCGTCTTCAGGTAAAAGTGGAGATTTCCACATATTATTAAAAATAATTAATTTTTCCTCATGTTCAATGTTAAATATTCTCGATAAGAGACATTCTCTGTTTGTGTGTTGGTAATCCGAATTTCGTTCTTAGGAAATTCGGATTACCAACATTAGCGGCACCTCTCTTCTCTTCTTTTTAATATATATATATATATATATATATATATATATTTGGTTGGATAGATGTGAGTTTGTGACCCTGGGTTTCACGCTTAAGCGATCGTCAGACAAACTGATATTGAGCGCTTTCTAATAAGTACCGCGCATATAATATATAAATACTTATACATACTTATATTTATTTATATTTATATACACTTTTCACACACACACACACACACACATATATATATATATATATATATATTTGGTGAAAATGTAATTAAACGTAGATTCACAAAAAATTCAGGTCTCATGGAAAATGAAAAATGGAACAAAAAGCACGACCCCATCCGACAGGTAATAAAAGAAGGCGGAAAAGCTTAGCAGGACCAACAATTGCAGACATAATTGGGATCTGAATTCATTTCTGAAATTTAAACTGAAGTCTATATAATAAATGCGAATGTCAGTGTGTCATTATGTCACGCTTTTTCACCTTTACTTCTAGAGAACATATTCAAACATATCTTACCATTTTGGAATCAGGCCGACTCGGATCCAGACCCGTAATCCTGAAATTTGGGATTCCCAATTTTTCATTATTGCGATTGTTTTCGCCGATGTTTTACGTGATTTTTTTTAGAAAAAATTTTTACACGATAACAATTTTTATAACTTGGGAATAATAGAAATTAATTGCGAAATACAGCGAAATTCATGCATGAAATAAAAATAATTGTTTGCAAGCAAAGTAAGGTACTTCTGTAGTTTATTTTTGCCTATCGCTTCTGCTCTTTTCCACCTATTGTGATGAAGGCCTACTCAAGAGCCCTTGGCTGCAGCTAGATTAAAGTAGCTTTTAAGGTAGTTAAGTAATAGTTTTACAATACATCATCTTTAACTTCCTATATAATATTTTACAAGAGTAGATCTAACTAACTAATTACTATATATATATATATAACTAATTACTATATATATATATATATATATATATATATATATATATATATATATATATATATATATATATAAGTATATTGTCCCGAAAATATATTGGTTATGGTTATATTTCACCGTTTAGGCTTCAACAGATCGAAAGCGAAAAAATGATTTACGTGTGTGTGTATTTGTGTATGTTTACTAAATAATTTTTTCCAAGTTGGCGTTGCTTGTGACGAAAAAAACAGAAAGAAAATGAGTGACTTTTAAAGGACTACGGATCATCAAACTTTACTTCCAATCAAAAAATGAAAAATATATATATATATATATATATATATATATATATATATATATATATATATATATATATATATATATATATATAGAGAGAGAGAGAGAGAGAGAGAGATAGAGATATGGCCAGTTTATCCTGACGATCCGTGTAGGTGAAAACCTAGGTAGGTTTGTCTGGCCCTTTAGGTTTACTTAGTTTGTTTTACTTAGCGTATTGAGCACTTTGCTTAGTTATTTTTACTTTACTCGTGTCGGAGGATTTTTTCTTTGGACTCTGAACTTAGATTCTAGACGATTATTTTCGCCGGAAGTACATGTTCTTTCTTTTTTTATCCTTTTTTTTCCTTGGGTATTGGTTTGTTCATTTACAAGCGTAAGCACCTAAGGTTTTGCCGGACGAGTATAGCTGCTTATATTTATAAGATTATTAGTATTAGTTCATGCCACATCGATTGAAAAAACTACTACAACAAAAGAATTCTCCAATTACTATATTAGTAAAAAAACACACACTCTTTGAAATTTTCAAAAAATTCAACCTTAGCGTTGCGACCACACGTTCCAAAATTTCTTACAGTTAACAATAACACATTTCTAAAAATAAAATATTTCGACTCACGTCTTATATTTCGTGTCCCGTTTTTACTTAGTCTCGCTAGAACAGTTACAACTGAGTAGTGAGTTCGATCCTCACTGGGTACCCCATACTTTCGGCCTTGTGTAGCATCTAAGCTACGCTTGGAAAATCGCTATTACTTGGATGTATTAAAAAAAAAAACAAAGCAATTTCCATGCCTGATGATGTCTATATGAATAGATGAAAGTACTAGCAAAAAAATACCTTATACAAGTTGAATTTATTAAAAACAGGGAACATAACATTCATCTAGAGGTTCGTGGGTTAATGTAATTTTAATAAATTTGTTTGTGAAGATGTATTCTCGCCATTTATATCATTAACTTCACTAATCTGTTTTTTGTATGAATGATTCATGTAATATATATATATATATATATATATATATATATATATATATATATATATATATATATATAAAATACTGCTGCCATCCATATATGTTCTGGAGCCCCTCTGTTCGTCTCAAGATACTCGACAAATTACAGAGATGGATATGCAATGTGGTCGATCCTTGTATGGCATCTCGCCTACAGTCACTTCCACACAGACGTGCCGTGGCTTCCCTCTGTCTTTTCTATAAGCACTTTCACGGCAACTGCTCCGATAAGCTATTTTCGCTGGTTCCCAAACTGCATGAATTTAAGCGTGTTACTAGGTTGGCATCTCAGTTTCACTGTCGAAACTGTTAAATATAGCTGTCTTTTCTACTCCAACAGCCTGATGTCTCGCACTTCCTATCTGTGGAACTCCCTTCCTCTTACTTGCATACCTGACATTTATAATTTTCAAATACACAGACGTAATGTCAATCGACATCTTCTAATGCCTTGAGCTAATGCCCCTTTTTTTCTCTTTATCCTTTTCCCAATCACGTATTTTACTCTTGCTCCCGCTGTCTGTAACCCCTTGCGTGCTAATGGCACTCCCGCCTTGCTTGGGGTTGAAAAGTTATGTGTGTACATATATATATATATATATATATATATAGTGAAGAAATTTTGGGGGATTTAGACTAATCATATATAGTAAGTCATCGAGCCCAGATTAATCTTCAACAGAATGCAACAATCACTGGACGGCCGTTTCGTCCTGTTTGAGACTCATCAGCAGTGCACATCCACTTCCGAGAATTAAAACCTCGACCATTTCGATACAACGCAAACGACATACCAACTGTACCACGGGCCTAGTAGACGAAGAATGCACAAACTAGACTCGATATAGCGCCACTACTCAGTACCGTAGCGATACTCATCCAAGTATAGGGATAACCTCGGAACAGTGCCCCAAGAGCCAAGTCTGCTTATTGACTCTTTGCCGCTCCTCACGAGAATTAGCTGGGTCAAGCAAGGTTATACAGTGAAGAAATTTGGGGAATTTAGAGTAATGATATATAGTAATTCATCGAGCCTAGAATAATCTTCAACAGAATGCAGAAAGCACTGGACGGCCGTTTCGTCCTAGTTTGGACTCATCTGCATACATATATATATATATATATATATATATATATATATATATATATATATAACAAATTATTATATAAAGAAAATAACAGATTTTCAGCAGGAATCAGTTCAACCCATACAAGGCAATAAAACCACTAAGACGCAAGAGGATTAGTGAGTTTTAGAGAATACGAGAAAGAAAAACATTATTAAGGAGAGAGAACAATAGAATAACAGGAATTAAGAAGAAAGAACATGACGATTGATATTGCATTTAAATTTTGTCAGTTCAAAGTTAATTGGGTTTGAATATGCGAGAAATCGTATCAGAGAAAAAGGCTCTATTCAACATTGCTTGGTCATCTGTAGCAAAGAACGCGGGTTCGAATCTTGACGAAGAACTATTTTTCTCTAATAAGATTTCTCGAATTTTCAGGCTGTTAGACGAAAATAAATATACTGCTTAATAAATAAACGGAACGTCTACTCAAATACGAGTATCCACTACTATGTGTAACTCAAGAACTTTGAATATTTTAAATAAATAAATTAATACATAAATGAATAAACAAAATGAAATAAGAAAATAAATAAGAATATTAAAAATAAATAAACAACATTTACAGACTTTCGTTTATCAGGCAATTAAATATATCCTTTAAAGTCCACCATAGTTTAAATTAAACAGTTAACTTTAAAACTGTTCTTAAATTTTAAATTCATTCAGACTCAAGAGCTTTAGATATTCAAAATAAGTAAATACATAAACAATTAAACAAAATAAAATAATAAATAATATTTACATTTAAATATGAATAAATAAAAATTCAACAATAGCATTTACTCCTTTTCGTTTATTAGACAATAAATTATATCACTTAGCGGCCTCCGTAGTTTACGTTTCCTCAAACAGCTAGCGGTGTTATCAAACTTAAAATTTGAAACCTTAACCGTGTCTTTCCTCCATATTACTTCTGTGTATAAATACCCGTTACAAAATAACATTTTAACGACTAAAATGATGCGTAATATAATAAAAATGTCATCTTAAAAATAAAAACTATTAATTCTTTAGCAATTGCTTTAGGTTTCGTATGCTTAATTGAGCAGATATGGGCTTTCGTGAAAAAATCTCAGCGAAGGAATGTGCATTTCTTAAAATGTTGCTGTACCGTGACGCTCTTTGTGACTGAGCGGGTTAAAGCACACTGAATCAAACATTGGTTTTCTCTTACAATGTGCGACTCAGAATTGAAACCTGCTGGAGACACATTTTCTTTTGTATGTTTTCTCGAGTGCGCAGTAATGCCCTCGTGTAATACAGATGGGTTTAAGTTTTTTAAAAATGGGTGTCTATTTCAAACACGTGTATCCATTAAAATATCGTTTGAAATAATAAAAATGTCAGATTAAAATTAAGTCCATTAATTTTTAGTAATCACACACACACACAAACATTTTTATTACTTCAAAAGATTTTATAGTGAATACTTCGTATTTGAAATAGACGCCCAATATTTATTTTTATTACCGTAATTCCCCATGTGTAATACGCATTCATCCATAATACGCATCCAAAAATTTGTACTGAAAGTTTGGAAAAACGCTTCTACTCATGCATAATACGCATCCCTTGTACCTTTCCAAATTCATTAAGTTCAGCGTTTCTTATTCTTATTAAAAAAATGGTTTTAAACATAGATATTCTTATTTTAATTTAGTTTTATGATAATTCTTATTTTATTTACATTTGTAAGTATTGTTAGGCACATATGATTGTATTTGACATCCTTATGGGGTCGCAATCGCCGAATTTTAGTAACAAATTGTCGTATGTTTGTGGTGGGTAGACATTTCGCAACTGAAATCGACCTATGAAAAGCAAATTTTTAAAGATTTTTTTTGTAGCTGTGCATAAAACGCACCCCTAATTTTGCTTATAGTTTTTTTTAGAAATAAATGCGTATTATACATGGGGAATTACGGTAAATTTGATTATAAAGAACCGACTAGATCAGTCTATTTTTTCACTGCATTTTCAAATTTTCGAATAAGGTCCGAACTTAATGCTGCATTGTTTTTACCAGGAGGTAGAATAAATAGACAAAATAATTCTACTTACCAAACAGAAAACACATTGGTTCTTGAAAATGAGTGGGACGCCCGAAGTTACTGCAACAACAACAGAAAATGAGCTTCAGGCAGTTTATTCATAATTTGGATCATAACTTATTTGAAAATCGGAAAATACAATCTACATATATAAAACAGAGTATGTCTCTGTGTCTGTGTGATAGCTTTTCACTCGAGATCCATCCAACCGATTCTGTACAAACTTGGCATATGTATTGTACAATGTAGAGACAGGTTATTAACGTAAAAAAATCGATAAAGCCGATTAAAAATCGATAAATTCAACTTTTTTCCATTTGTTCAAACTCGGTATGTAGGTTACTTACAGCATAACGAACTCAACGATAGCTCTTTATTATTTATACGCCACAGCATTTAGCGAAAATCCGCAAAAATCGATTTCACACAAATTTTAAACTAAAACTCCCTCAATTTTCAAGCGCTGTAATACAAACTTCACTCAATTGAAGCCAACAATAAGTTGATTGTTTAACAGTCCTTTAGCTTGATAACTGAGTCCGTCCATATAGTGGAAACCCACGTAAATAGCAAAAAATGGTGATTTTTACTGATTTCTTTCTTATTTTTCCTTGGTCTTTCAACCAATTTTCAATTTTCATCAAACTTGACAATTGCTTTATAACTGTATCCTTGTTTACATCCCTGGTAGGCACACTGGCAAATTGAATTTCAAAAACTCCAAAAAAATGTGGGTTTTCATGTTGCCTGTTTTAGTTGCACCTGAAGATTGCATAAACTGCATGAAATTCCAAGTCGTGATAACGACGTTGGATGTTATGTATATTCACTAATATACACATATAGCTCTGTTACATAACATTGAGCACTGTATTTATAACACCTGTGGAAGAACTATATTTATACGTACGTAACATTTTTCGTACGTGTATGTACACATACCTATATATATATATATATATATATATATATATATATATATATAATATTAGTGGTAAATATACACATACATATGCAAAATATGTAAATATATATACATACATGCATACACATACATATATATTTTTTGAATAAAGAAATTCCAAGAGGATAGAATCCAGGTAGAACTCAATTTCAGGACAGAGTAAGGATATAATAAAAAGGCTTAAACACGAATATTCCATGGAATATTAGTGTTTAAGCCTTTTTATTATATATATATATATATATATATATATATTATATGTCAATGTGTGTGATTACTGGGCGGAAGGAAGATCAAAACTTGAACTATGAATTTTATTCACATGAAAGAAGCCTTTTTGCCTTTCATCAGTATGGCTGATGCTAACCTTCATAAGAGTCACTCGTTGTACCTCCTCAGTTATACATTCTAAGGTGGTATGTAGTCAAAGGAGTATATTGAATCAATTCCTAGTTCTGCTGCTATGAAAGTAGCTTCAATGTGTTGTTCTATACAATATTTCTCTCCAGAATCTATCTTACATATTTATAAGTCTGCCATTCGTCCATGCTTTAAATACTTCTGTCGCATCAGGTCCGGGATTACCGCTGTATGTTTAGAGATTCTTGATAAAATCCAAAAATGAATCAGCAATATTATTAGTCCTGACCTGGCGTCTCGGCTTCAGTCACATTGACACCAACGTAACAAAGCTTCTTTGGGTCTTTTCTACAAATACTTTCATGGTAATTGTGGGTGCGTAAACTTGGTGAATTTATACTCAATACTAGATTGGCAGCAAAGTGTTATCAATTCAGAGTTGAAATGGTAAGTTCTCTGCGAAGAGTTTCTTTTCTCGCCCTTCTCGTTTGCGGAACTCTCTTCTGGCTTCATGTATTCCAACCAACTTTGATCTTCAAAAACTTAAATGCAAATTCAATCGCTATCTACTGTCTTCACTACATTCTTTTTATAGATATAAAAAATGTAAACATAAAAAATATAAACATAAAAAATGTCTTAAAATATAATATTTTTATATATATATATATATATATATATATATATATATATATATATATATATATATATATATATATATATTTAAAGATATTTTTTTTGGTACAAAATTTAATGATTGAAATAAAAGTGTAAAACCTAATATTACTAGACATATTAAAAACGGGCGAAGCAACCGGTTTCGCTCCTGCTCTTCAGGCTTCCACGGGAGATTTAATTTAAAATTAAACACAGAAAAATGTACAATAAAAAGGAAGTAGTGGAGGAAAAAATCTACATATATATATATATATATATATATATATATATATATATATATATATAATTTCAAATGGTGGATGCATTAGTTCGTTCCTTCTGAATTTTTTATAAGAAAAAAGTTTATTGTTTTTCTTTTATAAACAAATACTCAACGTTTTTTTTATTTTTATTTTTTACTGTTTATCATTCTTTTAAGACTATTTTGAAGCCACCAGTATAGATCACTTTCAATTTGCCAATGTAGGCTTCTCTCCGAAATCGTGTCATTTGAAGCATTTTCGGATTGTTTTCTCAGTGTCACTGATGATAAATATCTGCCCGTCTTCATGCTATATTTTTGACGTGATCTCAAGCCCCCGCAATAAATCACCAGACATTAGAGGCACGACACGTGACCTACATTATATGTTCCTCTGATTCAACAAGGCCTATTTCTAAACCTAAGTTCAATACAATGGAATACGCCGTTGTTATTCGAGAACTTAGAGAATCAGAGAAGACAATTAAAGAAGAAAAAAAAAAGAACGTAAGAAAGACATATAAAAGGTTAAAATTGCCAATAATCACGATGTTGAATTATTGAGTTACATGCAAAGCGGGGCATTGTTTTACGATCGTTAGTGCGCGAGGTACATCTCCGGTTATTTTTTTACTCACTGTCGATGTTAAGCGAGGCTAGACTGGCTTCAACTTATATATATATAATGCGCAGTACATTATTTACATTATTCGGACTATTGTCCTCATCTTTGTCGTCATATTTATCACAACGTTTTGGCCGTTGTACGCTCGGTCTTCTTCAGGTGGTTGGAATGTCGAACTGAACCCAACCACCTGAAGAAGGCCGGAGCGTACTACGGCCGGAACGTTGTGATAAATATGGCGACAAAGATGAGGACAATAGTCCGAATAATGTAAATAGTGTTCATAATACCTCATCTCAGAAATATAGACAGATAATGAAAGGCCGAAACGTTGTAATAAATATGGCGACAAAGATGTGGACAATAGTTCGAATAATGTAGTAAATAGTGTACATAATACCTCATCTCAGAAATATAGACAGATACTGAAAGGCCGAAACGTTGTGATAAATATGGCGACAAAGACGAGGACAATAGTCCGAATAATGTAAATAATGTACATAGTACCTCATCTCAGAAATATAGACAGACTCCATAATGCGCAGTATATAGTGTAGCTCGCCACTCATATTCGATGACACCCGTGTAATAAGGAGGGTAGCCAATCACTATTAAGGATGCTTTCTCAGGTGGATTTGTGTTTATTCAACACCCACAGAGACCACCTGTGGTTTATACTGCAACCATGCTGAGAAAACCTTACTTACAGACCAGCACGCTCAAGGCCTCGGCCACGATGACTTGTGACTTCGTGCTAGCACAGCTATCGACGGTCAAGTGTTCCGTCTACCTAATTTCACTCACAAGGATTTAGTCAACCCGTGGTATGGTTTTCAGGCTTTTTTTGAAATGTGCCCCATGCTGGGCTCGCCCCCCTCCAGTTTGATAACATCAGGAAATCTCTCTCTCTCGGCAATTCGACCATGGTGAGATTGGAACCCCGTATCTCATGCTCAGAATATGAATGTTCAAACACTCACCATAAGGCGCAGTATATATTCATATGGTAAATAAAAAATATACATTTTTTTTCTCATCGTTTGATATATCGCTGAGTTTCCTGTACATAGCAAACTTCAGTTACTGATTGAAAAGTGGCCATTTTAAAATTTAAATATTAATATTAATACATACTGTTAAGAACGTGGCGTCGTCCCTTTTACAAAAAAGTAAAAAAAAAAAAAAATAATAATAAAACAAAAATAAATATAAAAACAAAAGAAAAATTTGAAAATAAATAAATGATTAAATGTACATTTCTTTTAAATCCAAAACTTTCGTTAAAAATGTCGGACAAGGAAAATTTTATTATTTTTTTATTTGATTTTTCCATTTTGAAGAGTGTGAAGGTAGGAACACAAAAAAACTGACCATATCGTCCATTGTCCCAAACGCAATTGGACGCTTACTTAGCCATTTTGAAGGGGCTTTTTGGGGGTGTTGTAATTTTCTCTTCATGTTATGAGTGTTTAACATGAAGAGAAAACTAAGAACACAGAAACAACCCCCCACCCCCGAAAATGGCTAAGGAAATGCCTGAAAGCACAAGAATGGTAAGGACAGATTTATGTTTACATGAAAGGTTCCTGCACAAATATACACTGATCATATATATATATATATATATATATATATATATATATATATATATATATATATATATATATATATATATATATATTACAATGAATCATTCATACAAAGGGTAAGTTAGTAAAGTTAATGATATGAAATGGCGAAATCTCTTCGCTAACTATTTTTTTAGAGATACATTAACCTACTAATCACTTGATGAATGTTATGACCCTTGCTTGTTTAAAATTATAAGTTGTATAAGGTCTTTCCTAAATAAGCAAGTACTTTCGACTGTACATTCAGTCATCTTCAGGCATGGTAATTATTTTGTTTTTGGTAAAATTTAGGTAGCATCCGAGACAAAAAAATATAATGCGAATCAAAATAGGTTTTTTTTAAATGTGTTATTGATAACGGATACAAACTTTTGGATCACGCAGTCGCAACCCTAAGATGGATTTTTTTGAAATTTTAAGTTAGTGTTTTTTACAAATATGGTAATTTGAGAATTTTTTGTAGGAGTTTATCACTCAATGTGGCATGAACTAAATAGTGCAATAAGTAGAGGAATGTCTCAGTTGTTATGCCGAAAATTTGCTCGTCGGATCAGATCATTTAAAGGAAATATGTGGTGCAGTTCAATTTAAATTACAATGAATCATTCATACAAAATATATATACACACACATTGACGGTTTCGCTTTATCATATCTTTATCATAACTGTATCATAACTTTTCGCTGTATCATAACTTATTACGGTGGCTAGATATCCAACTGCTGGATCGTAACTCGAACAATTTGACATCGTTTAGAGATCCTTACCACTAGGCTATCAGTGCAAACCAAAAAATGGGACATTTTAACGCATTATATACGTGATATATACAAGATATATAAACTACGTGATATATACGTGATATTGAAATAAATAAAATATTATCAAATTAGGTCTGAAGAGATGGACGTATGATTCCACGAAATAAACTATCACCTGAATGGGTTGTTGTATTCATTATATATATATATATATATATATATATATATATATATATATATATATATATATGCCTGTGTTTCGCGAAAACTCATAAAAAGAGAACTGTTCATCTGCGTATTTAGAAGATAAGGCAAGCGATGTTCGTAATTAAATTAGTAAGCATTGAAAGATAATAACAGTAACAATATTAACAATTATAAATACACGTAACTGTGTGCACTACAAGCTGTAGAATCCTATAGCCTGTTTATACTTGAAAAAAAATGTGATAAACACACTCTCTGCGATTAGATGAGTTGGTAAATAAAATTTTAAAGTAAGATAAAGTTAAAGTTATGTTTATCAGTTAATAAATTAAATAACTTTATCGTACACCTGACAACCTGTTTTAGATGTAGGATGATATATCATTGAAATTTGTTACTTAAACTTAAGAACGTTTTAAATTATATAAAGTAATATATATGTATACTCCCCACTCTTTCTCACCGCTTCTCTCTCCCCTCTCTCTCTTTCTCCTTCTCATTCTTTCTCTCTCTCTCTCTCTCTCTCTCTCTATATATATATATATATATATATACACACATATATATATATATATGTATATATGTGTGTGTGTATATATATATATATATATATATATATATATGTATGTATGTATGTATGTATGTATGTATGTTTAAAATTATGAATAAACTGCTCAAACTGATAAAAATTAAATAACTATAGAACTTAAATAACATAAATAGCTCTTAAATATTATTTCGAATTTGAAATCATAATGTTGGTTCTTTGTAATTTTGATTTAGTTGGTGTGTTGTTAAGGTATGAGTTCAAATGCCCCTTAAGGATCTGTGTTCCTGATCAAACCGAACTCATAAATAATTACATCAGTTACACAACCACATGCTTATCCAGACGGCTTACGTTACACCTATCTGATCACAGCTCCATTATAACCCATTTAAACACAAACACAAACTTACCCGACTCCATTAGGAACATACTAGTAGAAAACACAAATATATTAACTGCATCCACTTGTAAAAAAAAGATTAAAAATAATGGAAGCTTTTATAATAAAAAAGGAAAAAAAGCAACTATTAACAATATTAACTACGAACAAGACCACAATATTCGGAAATTAAAACATCCCTACTACACACTAAGACATACACTTAATGCACACACTCAATTAAGCTGAAAAATCTAATCATCTTTGATAATGTCTAAAGGTATAGCCGAAAGCGCTCGGAAATATAAAACATTTGGACAGTTTTTAAACACATTTTGTCCAGAAAAGAAAGCTCTTGTCAGAACACAAGAAAAATTAAATAAAAAGCTTAACCGTAGTACCTTGTCTGTCGTTTTTATCGAGACATGCATAAACGAAGGATTGTTGCCTAAATATACTATATATATATATATATATATATATATATGTATTATTTAATATGAGATAAACAGAATACCAATTATATATATATATATATATATGTGTGTGTGTGTGTGTGTGTGCATGTAATACTTTGCAAATTTTATGGAATTAGCTTATATAGAGGTTGCTAAACTCAGCAGATTTAATATGCAATGTTATTATTTCATATGCAAATAGTTTTACTCTCAAAAATGAGTTCTTGCAGACCCCAACAAACAGTCGTGTGTACTTAACTAAGGGGAAACTTTGCTCCAGCATTACGAACTGTCTTTGAGACAAAGGAAAGCATCATAAAACTCATTCAAGAATACAATCTCCAGTTGTGTGTTGCGAAAAACGTTGGCTGTTCCCAGGCAGCTATTCCTGGAATTAAGAGAATATACGAAAGATTTAGGATGGTT
Source organism: Acanthosepion pharaonis (assembly GCA_903632075.3). NCBI lineage: Eukaryota > Metazoa > Mollusca > Cephalopoda > Sepiida > Sepiidae > Acanthosepion > Acanthosepion pharaonis. The sequence goes on along the minus strand of CAHIKZ030004577.1, from coordinate 2,543,957 downwards.
AAAAATTAAAAATAAAAATGTTCATTCATTTCACACCAAGCAAGGAGATAATGCCACTAAAATGCAAAGGGTTACCGGGAATGAAAGAAAATGCGAAGAATGGAGAAAAGACAATGCGAAATGAGGAGAAAAGACAATAAAAGAACAGGATTCAGGCAGACAAGAGATCGTGATTGGCTTTGCATTTGAAATTTTTGGAGAACGTAGATGGCAGGCAAGCAAGAACTCGGAAGAATTTAGGTTACATCTAGCTATTTCAAGAGTAAAAAGGAGGGACCTAGTTGCCAATCTAGCAGTAGTCTTACATTCACGCAATCGAGGTACCATGGGGGAAGCTTATTTGAACAATTTCCATGGAAATATTTATGGAAAAGACAGAGGGAAGCCACCTCAGTATCGTGAGAAAGTAACTGAAGTCGGGATGACAGGTGAGGCCGATAAAATTAAAGAGGTTTCTTTAGATTTTGTAGAAAATCTCGAGATATATAACAGGGGCACCAAACCAGATATGGAATTACTTTTTAATACTAGTTGATTTACCCGTGCTTGCAGCATGTCACATTTTTGTAAGAAAATGATGACTGATTTTAAATGCTAGTTATAATTTGTGGAGAAAAATGATGCATTTCAATATTATTCAATGATCTTGCCGATGTGACCTCCATCTTCTGGATTTCTCCTTCTATATTATGGATAGGGGTTATTCCCTTGCTCAAATTTAAATTTATTTTAAATCAAAGGGAAAAATATCTGTAGAGGGTTAGTGCCCCCCCACACACACTCCCCGAAAACTCTCTTTGATCATAATGAAATATTCTTATCCAAAAACCCTAGGAGTCCTTCAAATTTAATTTAAATCAAAGGGGAAAAATTCAGTGGGTGTTTCTGCTCCCCGGAGACAACTTTTGATCAAAATGGAAATTACTTATCCAAGTACTCTAGGAGTCATTATTTGCTCAAATTTAAATGTAACTTATATCAAAGGGAAAAAATATATAAGTGGGGGGTTTGTGAACCCCCGGGACCCGTTTGATCAAAATGAAATATAGTTATCCAAGTACCCTGGGTAATGTTGTTTCAGAATATATATGTTTATGGGGGTCTATCTTCAAAAGCCTGGGAGGAGTTCGATAACAAGCAGACCGACAGAGGCTACAACTTTATATATATATATAAATTGATAGACCATGAAAGACATCAAAGTGTCAAGATAGAAAACTCAAAGCAGTATGATTGAAAAATAGAAAATGTACATGAAAACAAATGGCGAAGATCATGAGTCAATCTCTGTGATAGGACTGTAAGAATCTGACTGAATGAAATTGGATTTACATAGAGAAGAATCAAGAGACAAACAATAATCCATATATTGAAAACAGGGCTAATGCAAAACAATTATGCTGTGTATACGGTTGGATGAAAGTGATATTACCCGAATCTGCATTATTCAAAGCGTTGATCCTGGACATTTTGTCTGGTGCCGTTCATATAAAATATTTAAATATGCGTACCAGAAAGAACCAAACCTATTTTGCAAAGTTATGATATTTGTATTTCATTTAAAATACCAGGGGAGATGGCAGTCATTAGCTCAACAATCACTGCACATGTGTACACTGAAATCAAGGATAATTTTTTTTTTATTTCTTCAATGGAAAATTGCTTTGGTGATGAAAAAGTCATTTTTCAGGACGATAATGCATCTTGTCACAGAGTAAGAGAAATTAAAATTTTTCTTCAAGAAAGGCAAATCAATAACATGGCCAGTGAACAGTCTGGATCTAAATCTTCTTGAAAATTTATAGTCGAAATCGAAAAAATTCTCCTTGGGGAGGTTTAAACCACCAAAAATCTATTAAATGCTATTTGCAAAAATTGGAACCATATTAATGGAGGATATTGTTTGAAATTAGTGAAATCCATGCTTGGTTAGAATTAAGACTGTTCTTAAAGCTCGAAGTATTAATTTTTCATTTCTCTCGAGGATTTTCTCTTCAATATTGTGTTATTCGCTCATATTTTCCTCTACAGGGTTCAGAAACAAATTATAGGAGTAATTTAAATAATTTAATCTACTTTCTTTAAAGTTTAATTTATGAAGCCAGAATATTGAGCGATTACATGAAAATATTTTGAGTCTTATCGCTGATTAATTAAGTAAAATAAGTTATGTGCAGTGATGGACCAACATTTTTGCCCCCCTACTTTAAGAAAAAACAAATAAAACAAAACATTGATTTTCTTGAAAAATTGACTCATTAAATAAAATTGCTTCAGGGGATCCTCTGGGATTACGGGCCCTGAAGCTTATGTTGCGTTAGTTTCATAATAGATCCGCAATTGGCTATGCAGACCAACTGCATAATTTGGGATATATATATATATATATATATATATATATATATATATATATATACACAAAACGGCCGTCCGGTGCTTCCTGCATTCTGTAGAGGTTTCTATCAGACTCGATGAATTAAATATATATATATATATATATATATATATAATCTCTCTCTCGTCGAAATTCGACGTATGAAGGTCAAGCAGATCAGTTTTCCAGGAAACCGACAGCCCGACAGCGGCACATAAGATTTGATTATAGTGGTGAAGGCCTCGTGCAGGACCATCCACACTTTTTGAAGGGACGAATTCAGAGACCTGGTGCACCGAATGCCACAAGGTTCCCAAACGACTCTCCGCACGTTTTGAATTCAGAATTGTCCTTCTCCTAGACCAGTTGCCATCCAAAGCTATAGAACCCAGTCTGTCCTGCTATTTTACCCATAGCTGGAGGGAGAAGACGAGGATTCATACCTTTCCCAAGGGTATTAGCAAGTAAGTGAATGTAATGGATTCGACTGGAATTCGAACTCGGCTCTGCGATTCCTCAAACCAAACCGCTATCCATTTTTATATATATATATATATATATATATATATATATATATATATATATATATATATATATATATATATATATATATATATATATATATCACATTATGAAATGGACAAAGTCCGACAATTATTTTAAGACATTTTTATGTTTATACATTCTTTTTATAGATACAAATATTTAAGTAAGTGCTCTGTTTATAATAAACAGTATTAAACGAAATTTACTGAAGGACGAATACTTTCTGTAAAAATTTCTCGGACATTCAGGCCGATAAATGTTGTTTAATACTGTTTCTTATAAACAGAGCATTTACGTAAATATTTGTATCTATAAAAAGAATGTACAAACATAAATATATATATATATATATATATATATATATATATATATATATATATATATTAAGATAGGGAATCAGTGTGTGCTTTTGCATGTGCGTAAGAAATGACAGGAAGTGAAATTCATGGGGTTATGCAGTTAAGATAAAGTTTAAACCTAAACTGGAAGAGGTAAAAAATTGTATTGCTTGCAATACGTCTTGCTTGAAGTTTATTACACAAGGAAGCAGTCCTCGGGAAGAAGCTGTTCGAAATTAATATTTTGAAAGAGGAAAAATTCGCAGAAGGCGAGATCTAGCAAATATGGTGGTTGTCAGACAGCTGCGCGAGTCATGGTAACTGGTGTAAAGAGTGTGATGTGGATATACGACCACACTCTACACACTTTCCTGCCAGCAACACTGCTATGAATAAAGGAAGTGAGCGAGAACGTTATAACACAGTGTTTATGCGCGGCAGAGTTCAAAGTCAATCTGTGTCATGCAGCTTCACTCTGCATGCTTTACCTTCGTTAACATAACAGTGGTTGCACTTTTTGATCAGACCCCGTATATATTCATACATAGGTGTATATATATATATATATATATATATATATATATATATATATATTTATATGCATATATATATATATATATATATATATATATATATATATATATTTATATATATATATATATATATATATACATATACGTGTGCGTGTGTGCATGTATAACTTTATATATATACGTGTTTGTGTATGTGTGTCTGTAACCTTAAAAGAACATGTTGGTTTTAATGAAGTCTTAGAAGTGCACGAGAACTGTTATGATACATACACACAGCATTCGAAGTTACAAATTCCACTATTAGCTAACCTATTTACTTGCTTTGCTCTCTCTCCCTATCTCTCTCTCTCTCTATATATATATATATATATATATATATATATATATTGAGAGATAGATAGATAGATAGAGAGAGAGAGAGAGAGAGAGAGAGAGAGAGAAAAAGAGTGTGCGTCTGTGTGTGTGTTCGTCTCCGTATGTGTGTTCGCGCGTAGCCTCTGTGTGTGTGCGCGCGCGTGTATGTGTGTTTGTGTGTGTGTGTGCGTGCGTGTGTATTTTTGATCGTTTATGGCAGGCTTAGAATATCAAAAGCGAATCTTTTTCGGTAAAGTTTTTACAACGCAATTACAAAAAGATAGAAAAAAATTAATAAGTAAAAAAAAAAAATCTATTTAACATTTTTTAAAACTTCTTAACCATCCACTAGTATAAGCTTGATTATACTTACCTATAAAATCCATTTCAGAACCGAATTAAAAAAAATAGATCTCTCGGTGACTTCCTTGCTGACTTTATTCTTTTTAAATCTATATGTATATATCTATGTATATATAAATAAAAAGGAAGAACAGTAAGATATATAATCCGGTGTTCTTATTGATATTTCTATTTTTACAAAATAGTTCTCAATGTAAATTTACAGTGCATTAATATTATAAATTAACTCATTTAAAATATGTTTTTTCGCTACGCAGTAATAACCATGTTTCAAAAATGGAAGCTAAAAGCTTCAAATTTAATTTTGTAATTAAATTAAAAACATTAGTTCCATTTCATCCTCAAGCGAATTTTGGAGTAACTTATTTTTTAAATTTATAGAGTTTTAAAGTCAACGAAAAATTCATAATTCAGTGTTTCCAAGGATACAGAGAAATCCACTCATGCAGACAAGGGGTGGTAGCGTGTTCATTTTTATTAACTTTTGTTTTATCAGTTATTAGTTACGTTCGAAAAAGGGGTTATATTTAGGTAGGGTAGGGATGTATTTTTCAACGAATTCTGGCATCCGTTAAATGCATGTCGTTTTTTAAAAAAATTATTGTTAACGGCAAAAAATTCTTACGGCATTTTTTCTATTTGTATACTTAACGACTTTTGGGAGATGTTTAGGTTAGAATTCATTTTATTTAGCTACAATTTTAAAATATTTTGACTTTTAATTTTTAATAGGCTATATTTCTTTCAAAACAAGTAAATGTACTAGAATTACTTACAGTATATAAAATTATTTTCTCATATCAAGTATCAGTAAGTATATTAACAGGTCACATTTTTTTAAAAGTTTCATTTTTAAATATTATTTGAGGAAAATTTTTGACAATGACGGCAAAAAATAGCTAACTCATTTCTTCGATCCAGTAAGATTTTATTTTTTATAAACTTAGTAATATATAGTTTCTCATGTATGTACAAAAGACATGGGTCATTTAATGGCCTACATATTTTAACTTTTCTTATTAATTTCATTTTACTGTAGGTGTTTTATTAGATTCTTTTAAGTGCTAGAAATATTTTGAGAGAGATGTTAGAATTCGTTTTATTTAACTACAATTTTAAAAGATGTTTGTTAGAATTCGTTTTATTTAACTACAATTTTAAAAGATGTTTGTTAGAATTCGTTTTATTTAACTACAATTTTAAAAGATGTTTGTTAGAATTCGTTTTATTTAACTACAATTTTAAAAGATGTTTGTTAGAATTCGTTTTATTTAACTACAATTTTAAAAGATGTTTGTTAGAATTCGTTTTATTTAACTACAATTTTAAAAGATGTTTGTTAGAATTCGTTTTATTTAACTACAATTTTAAAATAATTTTACTCTTAATTTTAATAGATTATATTTCTTTTTAAAACAAGTAAATGTAATGGAATTACTTACAGTGTATAAAATTATTTTTTCATATCAAATATAAATATGTATATTACCAGGTCGCACTTTTTAATTTTATTTTTAAATATTATTTATGGAAAACTTTTGACAATGACGGTCGTCATTGTCAAAAATTTTAATCGGTTAATTTATATTTTAAATTTTATAATATTTTAAATCAGTTAATTTATAATATGTCATATTTATCAATTAAGACATGTCAATCTGCATATAAATGTTAATATATTTGGCATAATAATCAAAAAAAAATATTGAAATTATATATACAAAGTTAGATGTTTATATATAGAAATGAGAAGAAAAATAGAAAAAAATCTTTTTTTCTGATAGTCTATCGATTATACGATTACTGTTTTGAGATGTAAAATACATTGAGTTATCATTTAAAGAGATTTCGAGGACAATTGAACACACTTCTGATTTTATCTTTTTTTAAATTTTTGTTGCAACTTTAAAGTTTCAACCTACCCAATCTGTGATCTTCATCAAGTATAT